>AWOL01S0004293.1:26858-42695 GCA_000715115.1 Nicotiana otophora
CACTCCGAGTAATCTGATGTGCGGACTGACCTGACCGACTGCTCGAGCCTCCGCTATAATGGGTTCTAGCTGAAGAGTAAAATCCACTAAACCCTCCAGATCTTCGAGACCTTTTGGCCTCCTTAGACTCTCATTCCTCGCCTAAAACACCCTCAATCTTCCTTGCAATCTCTACTACTTGTAGAAATGGAGTATCAATTTGCAATTCTCGAGCCATGCATATTTTCATATCATATTCGAGCCCCTCAATGCATCTGCGGACCCGCTCTCTTATTGTAGGAACCAAGATAGGTGCATGACATGCTAACTCACTGAACCTGATAGCATATTCCGACACTGTCATAGTGCCCTGACACAACCGTTCAAACTCTGCGCACCACGCATCTCTGAGAGTTTGGGAACAAACTCTTTCAAGAACATTTCCAAAAATTGAGCCCAAGTTGGTGGTGTGGCATCGGCTGGTCTACCTTCTTCATAGATTTGCCACCACCGATACGCTACGCCTGACATTTGAAATATAGTAAAGGCAACTCTGCTCACCTCCACAATACCCATGGTTCGGAGAATACGGTGACAATTATCTAGAAATTCTTGGGTATCCTCTGTAGTTGTGCCACTGAAAGTAGGTGGACTATACCTCTTAAACCTTTCAAGTCTCTTTTGTTCTTCTTCTGATGCCTAGGGCCTGACCTCAGGTCGAACCGGAATAACAGGTTGTACCGGTACTACACCCCCATTCTGCGGAATATTTGATGTAACAAAGATCAATCCCGCCTGAGTTAATGTACCAAACATACTCGGGAACTGTGCTAAAGTCTCCTGAAGTCCGGGGGTAACAACAGGTGCTTCTGGTACCTGTTCTCTAACTGGAGCTACTAGTGGCTCCTCAACTGTTTTTGTGACAGGTGCTCTAGTCGCAGCACGTGCCCTTCCTAGACCTCTACCTTGGCCTCTACCTCGGCCCCGGCCTCTTGCAGCCCTAGCAGTATGTGTGGATGCCTGCTCAGCTAACCCAGTAGCACGTGTCCTCACCATCTGCGAGAGAATGGAGATATAAGGTTCAAATTTCAAATTCAACAAATTCCGCACGACAGGAATGAAAGAAATGGAAATTTTCTAACAGTTCTGTAGCCTCTCAAAGATAAGTACAGATGTCTCTGTACCGATCCGCAAGACTCTACTAGACTCGTTCTTGAATCATAGAACCTATGAAGCTAGAGCTCTGATACCAACTTGTCACGACACAAAAATCCCTCCACAGACGTCGTGATGGCACCTAGTCTCTAAGACTAGGTAAGCCGATTTCAATTACATTTTTGGAGCAATTTTTTCTTTTAAATAAATAACCAAAACTAATAGCGGAACAAATATGAATGTACAACCTCCCAAGACTGGTAGTACTGAGTCACGAACTCTAACTAAATACATGGAATGATCACGAGGACCGAATATACAATATTGTTTGATAAAAAATTTAACAGTACAATGAAATGAAAAGACTCCAAGGGACTGCGACGATCAAGCAGCTCTACCTTGAATCCTTACGATCCCGCTTTAACTCTTCTCAAGTCCAATAACTCCAATACCTAGCTCTGCACAAAAATGTGCAGAAGTGTAGTATGAGTACACCACGGTCAGTACCCAGTAAGTATCAAGACTAACCTCAGTGGAGTAGAGACGAGGTACAGTCAAGACATTCACTAGCCTAATAGCCTGTGTAATATAATATACAAAATAATAGGAAGCAGATAACAATAAGGGCAACATAAAATAACCAGTAATATACACAGCAGACAACAAGAATACCATTAATATCGCTCAACAATTAATAAATACAATTACACACAATAAATCAAATCATTCAAATAAATATCTTTCACATATAATTCTTTCAAATAACTCTCTTTCAAATATAATTTTCTCAAATAATTACCTTTCAAATATAATTCTTTCATATAATACCTTCTACATAAAAATCCTTTCAAATAAATATTTTAAATATAATTCTTTCAATTAAAAACTCAACATGTGACACCTCGTTTCATAATCATAAAAATACGGGTCTCAGCCCATTTCCATATTTTTCGTAAATACGGGTCTCAACCCATTTTTCATATTTTCATGGCACCTCGTGCCCATAATTAAATCATCATATTTTTCGGCACCTCGTGCCCTCATTTTATATCACAACTGCACGGACAATTCACGTGCCAAATATCATTATCATTTAATCACAGCACCTCGTGCCCACAATTCATATCACAACTGCACGGACAATTCATGTGCCAATATCCTCATTATTTACTCACGGCACCTCGTGCCCACATTTTATTTTATAATCCGCCTGGCACTAGCCACAGGCTCTCAATTTCTACATAAATCAGATTTTTATCAATTTACCAACAACAAAAAAAATTACACAAGGTATAAAAATAAACACAAGAATATCACAACATCATATGAAAATCATCAACCCCACATCATCACATATCGTCCCTGACAATAGCCACCCGTATCGCTCCTATTGACACTCTTATCACTCCTATAGCCACCCTTATCGCTCCTATTGCCACCTTTATCGCTCCTATTGCCACCCTTATCGCTCCGCCTAGACAATATTCTAACAAACACAACAACAGTAAAATGCCACCCTTATACCCATATAATTTCAACGGTACAAATGCCACCCTTATCTCCCTAAAATAATAACTCACACAACACAACAATTTACTCGAAAAATTAACACGGCAACATAATAAAATCAATTCATATCACAATCTGCCCAACGGCCACAACTAAATTCCAAAGATATAACAAAAATCAATTAATTTCACAACAAATAGCCCAAGGCTCCACACAATATATATAACACCCAAAAATAATTAATAGAGATAGAAATTACTCAACATAAAGCAAAACCTTCATTAATGCAAATTTAGATAATTATATTAACATGTATTTTTAAACTCGCTTAAATTAATTATTTGCATAAGAAGATTCATATTGGAATTAATTTTCAAGCCCGTTAAGAGTAGGTAACCCGTTCCCTGTCTTTGTTTCTATTGCATTCTATCTCATCGTATCACATTCTGTTCTGCGAGATTAGAAAATCACCATCAATACCTCGGTCTAGGTCCGAGATAATCCTTTGTTCCATAGCCCTGGGGCTATTTACAACTAGCCAATTAAGAAGTCTCAGATGTACTAGCACTGCATCAAAGATGCAGTCATCGATTCTCCCGAGAGGTCACAATTGCCGCGAGCAAAGATATTAATGACGAGGAAGGCTTTTTTGTTATGCTACTAATACTTGCTCTGCTATTCTGCCCAAGCCTGGCTGAGGAAGAGTTACGGGGCGTAAAACAAAAAAATACGCTGATCGGGCATACTATGTGTAATGATTCCCCCATTCACGATAAATAAAATAAATAAAAAGAGAAAAAGAAAAGCCATTCCATTTCGACAAAAGACCCACACCCAAGTTCCATAGCTTTTGGTTCGCTATCCCGATCATGATTTTCCTACCCCCAGAGGGAAAGGTACTTCCCTTTTGGGCCGGTTGTGGGCGAGGAGGGATTCGAACCCCCGACACCGTGGTTCGTAGCCACGTGCTCTAATCCNGTTTCCCAATTTACTACACAATAATGCCTAAGACTTTAATTCATTAAATTTTGCTCGTATAAGCCCGAGTACGTACTCGTCACCTCGCGTACACGGCTTTTTATATTTCACAAATGGCACATAAGACTCAATGCCTAAGGAGTAATTCCCCCACTCGAGGTTAAGCAAGATACTTACCTTTTTTAAGTTAGGCCGATATTGCAAAATAGCCTTCTTGCTTGAATTTACCTTCGGACAGCTCAAATCTATCCAAATTAATTGTATAACTCCATTAAAATTCGTCGGAAATAATTCTGGATAATAATACGTCGACTTAAAAATTTATTCCAAAAAGTCAACAAAAGTCAATGCGAGACCGCCCCTTGGAACCCGACATAATTTTCATGAAATCCGAACACCCATTCCGATATGAGTTCAACCATACCAATTTTATCGAATTCCAATAACAACTCGACCTCCAAATTTTAAATTTTTGTTTTCAAATTCCTAAGTTCAAACCCCCGATTTACACCTCAAAACATGTAATATAATCGGATTATTCGATGATAATTCAATATTATGGAGTAGAAATGATCAAAAGGGACTTACCTCAAGTTTTCCCGTGAAAACCTCGCTCAACAATCGCCCAACCCGAGCTTGAAATGCCCGAAAATGGCAAAAGCTCGGAACTTCTCTGTTTTTGTATTGCCCGGGGGTTTTCGCACCTGTGGTGATTTCTTCGCACCTGCGGATTCGCACCTGCGGTAAAATTCTTAGCTTCACACCCGCGGTAATATTCTTCGCACCCACGGCTTCGCACCTGCGATGGATTTCTTCGCGCCTACGGCTTCGCACCCGCGGCATAATTATTTGCACCCGCAGTGCCTGGCCAGCCCATGCATTTTTCGCTTCCACGACTAATTCCTCGCATCCGTGAGCTCGTACCTGCGGCCCTTTTTTGCGCAAGTACGATCATACCAGACGCCCAGCTGCTTCGGCTCTTCCTCCAAATCCAAATTCGATCCGTTAGGCATCCGAACTCCCCCGAGGCCCCCCGGGACCTCAACCAAATATACCATCAATTCCTAAAACATCATACAAACTTAGTCAAATTCTTAAATCACATCAAAATGATGAATCGCACCTCAAATCAAAATCTATGAACTTTGAACTTTCAAATTCTATATCTTGTGCCGAAACACATCAAATCAATTTGGAATGACTTCAAATTTTGCACACAAGTCATAATTGATATAACAAAGCCATTCCCATTTCTGGAATCGAAATCTGGCCTCGTTATCAAAAATTCACCCTTCGGTCGGACTTTTCCCAAAATTTTATATTTTTTAACTTTTGCCAAAATGTGTCGAATTGTCCTACGGACTTCTAAATCCAAATCCGAATATACGCCTAAGTTCGAACTCATCATACGAAGCTATTGACTTCATCAGAATTCTATTCCGAGGTCGTTTGCTCAAAAGTAAACTCTCAGTTAAACTCTTTCCATTTAAGCTTCAAAATGAGAATTTTTCTTTAAATTAAATTCTGAATCTTCCGAAAATCAAACTCGACCACACCTGCGGGTCATAATACATATTATGAAGTTGCCTGGGACCTTAAGTCATTGAACGGGGCGTTAATTCTTAAAACGGCAAGTCGGGTCGTTACAGAAAGGCCTAAGCCTAATTTAAATTGAAAATTTTATGATAGACTAAAGGTTCAAGTGGGTACGCACAAGACCAAACTTTGGACGAGCATATATATATATATATATATATATAAGGAGTTATGTGATGGATGACCTATCAAATTAAATATATTTGAGTCTAGTTTCTAATGCTTCAAACCGTTTGTCATTTGGACACTCCTACAAGCAGTTATGACCAAATTTCTAAAGGTTGGCAGAATGTAATTCTACGGCCAATTTTGTGACCGTAGAAGTGGTTATGCGACCGCAAAATTGTCGCAGACCTGTCCAGTGAGGCACATTTCTGGGCATCAGTTTGCGGTGCATTGTGCGACCCGCATACCAATTATGTGGTCCATTATGCGATCGCAGACCTAAGTTTGGAGGGTTAATTTTTTTATTTTCATAACCCGACCCCATTTTGATAAATAGCCTTTGGGGCTTATTTTGGGGTGTTTTCTGAGGGTTTTAGAGAGAAGTAAGAGCATTTTAGAGAGAGAATGAGGGAACCTAACATTCTAATCATCCAATCTTGCACCAATCTTCATAACCCGACCCCATTTTGATAAATAGCCTTTGGGGCTTATTTTGGGGTGTTTTCTGAGGGTTTTAGAGAGAAGTAAGAGCATTTTAGAGAGAGAATGAGGGAACCTAACATTCTAATCATCCAATCTTGCACCAATCTTCATAACCCGACCCCATTTTGATAAATAGCCTTTGGGGCTTATTTTTGGGTGTTTTTGTGAGGGTTTTAGAGAGAAGTAAGAGCATTTTAGAGAGAGAATGAGGGAACCTAACATTCTAATCATCCAATCTTGCACCAATCTTCAAGAATCAAGGAAGCCAATCACAAGATCTTCATCTAAGAGGTAATATTCAAACCCCTAGTCTTCAATTTCGAGTTTGGGATAAAAGATGGGTGATTGAGAGTATGATTCTTGGGTATAAGAGTATTATGCATATATGCTTGTACCAATAAGGTTTATGGTAAGATTGTTGAGCTCAAATAAGTAAGGATTGGGTTGTGGAGTGAAGGAAATCTTGTAGAAGAACCTTGTAACCAAATTTGCACACCTAGTGTTTGATAAAATGCTCAAATGAGCTGAAACCATGCATATCTTCCTAATTATGGTTCAATTTTGTTATGTTTCAAATAGATTAAAGTTTCTAGGATTTCTGGAATATTGTAGTAATGTAAGGAAAGCTTAAAAACATTAGAGTCGTCTGGAGGTCAATTCACGTGAGAATGCTATTTTGGAATATCGGCCTAACTCCGTTAAGGTAAGTGTCTTATCTAACTTTGTGGGGGGGAAACTACCCTTAGGATTTGAGATGATTGTGTCATTCGTGTTATATGAAGGTCGTGTACGTGAGGTGACGAGAGGGTATACGACCTATATGTGGTATTTGACCTGGTTGGACTGTTAGGCTCCTTTTATACACTTGTTTGTAAAAATCATGTCATGATTATATCTTTTGTTGTTAAAATTATTTGTACGTGATTTACTTGAAATTGTTAGCACATATTCCATCCTTATTGTCAAGTTCACCCTTATCTGCTCATTGTTGATCGTAGTCACTTGTTGAATTACTGCTTTGTCTGTTACATGCCTTAATTGTTAATTGATGCTCATAAACTGTGCCTTGATTGTGGATTGTTATTACCTTGCTATTTGATCTCGTGATCTATCGTGTAGTTTTTTCATTAATTATGACTTCTTTGTGTAGACTCGTTCTTCCCTTTTATTTTGTGGTACACCGTAGTTGGTTGTAAATTGGTTATTTAATTTGTGTTGCTGGAGGAGCGGGTTGCACGCCGCAACGGAATTAAATAAAAATAAATATATTGGAGGATCGGATTGCACGCCGCAACGGAATTAAATGAAAATGAATATATTGGAGGATCGGGTTACACGCCGCAATGGAATTAAATGAAAATGAATATATTGGAGGATCGGGTTACACGCCGCAATGGAATTAAATGAAAATGAATATATTGGAGGATCTGGTTGCACGCCGCAACAGAATTAAATGAAAATAAATATTTTGGAGGATCGGGTTGCACGCCGCAACGGATATGCAAATATAAAATTATTGTGTTATTAAGGTTAATTCTGATTATGATTCTCATGATGCATTCCATGTTAGGACGGTTATTGTGGTTTCTTAAATCACTTCATTATATTTTGAACATAATTAATTAATCGTCAATATATTCAAAATGGAACAATATGGACTTCTTGGGTGAATCATGCATCATATGTGATATGATAAGTTGCTGAAAATTTAGCAGATTTAAATGAAAAGAATTTTCAAGTTGTTCTACCGTGTGTCTTTAAAAAAAATAGAACTCATATCTTATTCGGAGATTTACTAATTTAAATGGTGGTTATATTTTTACTCAAATTGATATCTAATTTACTCATTATCTTATTGTCGAGTAATTTACACGAAAATTATTATTTCATATTACTTTAATAAATCCCATATTTATCTCGTTAAGATTTGATTGAATGTCTTATTTGTATAAATACAATATTTTATCGAATATCATATATTTTTAAACTAAGTTCAATTGATATCCTATCTATACAACCTATCCACTATTTTACCTTATTTAAATCCTAAATTGGCTTAATAACTCATTAGACACTTTACTATGTTCAAATTGGAATTGTATTTAATTATGTTTAAATTATTCATCATTTCATGGTAAGGACGAGAGTAAGAGCACGATGGGTGATGTCGTGCCGTGTTTATATTATAGTTGTACTCTGACTGTATTGTTGCTTAATTGCTTGATTGTTTGCTCGATGCCATCTTTATTTTCATTGTTGAATTGAATTGGAAATTCTTCTATTATTGGCCTTATATTAATATTCTTTCCTTGTTAGATTTATGTAACATATTGTACAGGTTTATATGTCTGGTAGGTGTCTTGACCTGGCCTCGTCACTACTCTATCGAGGTTAGGCTTGATACTTACTGGGTACCGCTGTGGTGTACTCATGCTACACTTCTGCACATCTATTTGTGTAGATCCATGTACCTTAGTGTTGTTGATAATCTTACTAATTGATCGGACATTACTGTGAAGACTTAAGATATATATGTTGTCACGTTCGCAGGCCTCAGAGTCACCTTCTGATATTTTCTTCACTGTTGATTCTATTCTGGAACAGTTGTATTTAGAGATTTTCTAGTAAACTCTGTAGAGTTTGTGACTTGTACTATCTGTTTTGGGATTGTAGGAAAATTTTCTATTTCATATTTATTCCAGATATTTGGTTGATTTATTATCATTTCAACTGAATGTTTTTAAAATGGCTAATATTATTCTAACGTTGGCTTGCCTAGCAAGTGAAATGTTAGGCACCATCACGATCCCGAAGGTGGGAATTTCGGATCTGTGACAGAATGCTTTTTATGGAGTACTAGTTGTGACTTTCTTTATGATCCTTCATCTAAAGCTATAATTTTTGTGCAGGAATCTCACTTCAATTTGTCTATTGGGGAAACCTGTGGTGTTTTTCAACTAATGTGGTAATTAAGTTGTTATTCACATTCTTATTGCAGGTATGTTTATATATGAAAAAAGCTTTATTAGGGGGTCTTGGTTGGCTCCCTATTTTTAACTTTTGCATATTTTATTCCTTTTAATCACTTCATCTATTATGTATTTCATTAAATTTTAATTTTCTGACGAAATTAGATTCCTGATCAACGTGGTAATAGATTTTTACTACTATTTCATTCATTCTTGTTTCTTTCATCTTCGATACTAGAATTAATAATCTCTTCAAATGAAGTTTTTTGGGTTGTGGGCTATGTTTATGCTTTTGGTTGAGAATTTCATGTAACTTCGCCTACCCATTGTAAAGACGTTAATACTAGGACGAGGTTACTCATTTACCACATATACAATCTTCCCAAAATTTAACCTCATAAATTGAGTCTTTGTAGGATAATAAATTACTAATGTTATATTTATATGTACCTTTTCGAAGAAAATTGTAAGATTGGGCTCTTATCAAGTAGTGATAGAAACGAAAAGAGATACATAACTAGCTTCGAATTTTGTGATTTTTGTACATAACTGGCTTCTAAGATTACAGAGAAAAATTAATTACCTCATCTCATGGTGATGAATAGGGACATGATTTAATGCAGTCAGATTTATAAATTTTCGATAAATCAACAAAATCAATGATTTCCTTTAATGTTGAGAACAAACAATTAAGCATTTGAATTATCCGATAGGCACATCCAATTCAGTTTTTTTAAAATTCGTCATATAAGTAAAATTATTTTTAAGTTAACACAACTTTCAAGATATATAAATATGTCCCCAAAAGAATAGCACTAACAGTGAAAAAAACCATAAATTAGGGCAAAGTCGCTTATACTATGATACTAAGAGTCAAAATAGTTAAAATGCAAACTTATAAAAATACATACATAAGGTACACGCGCAACACGCGTACCTAGAGACTAGTAATATATAGAATTATTGATGTCATTAGTCATGTAAATGAAATTGTGTAAAAAAATTGTTTCGTACGAGTATTGGATGTGAGACTTTCTTCTAAATATGTGCTTCAACACTATAAAATGAATTTATTAACTGAATTGTGACGACTAGTTATATGTTAATAACATGAATATAGTTAAGACTTACAAAATAATTTACAGGATTTAAGCATGACATATTAAGGCTTACAGTAAGTAATAATCGAAAATTATATCGGAGGTAAGAAAAAAAAATTATTTTTTTATATATTAAAAGATTTTATTTACCAAGAAAAAAACTGTACTAGATAAAATAAAACCCAAGAAAAAAAGAGGTTGGAGTTGGATATAGGGCCTAACATCAGCAAACCGCTTAACTACAGCTAGCCAGCTATTATGCTAAAGAAAGAAATTTAGGACCCGATTCGACATAGATTCCCAAATATTTTTTGAAAAAGTGAATTTGGGTGAAGGTTGATATGAAATTAAAAATGTGGTTAGACATGAATTTTGGGGCAAGTTCTTTTGACATGTTAAAATGTCCTCTCTTTTTTTAAGCTAACTAGTTAGAGATGCCTGTGCTAAGCACAGGCCCAACAATGTTATAATGACAGGGATGATTTTGTTATCTATATTAGCAAGGCCAAATTTTCCTTTGTTGAACTTAAATCTCAATTCCTTTGTGCGCTCGTTCATACAAAATTATAAAGAAGAATTAAAAATACTAAAACTAACAATTAGTAAAATACTCTTCCTTTATTAGCTACAGTAAAGATGTCAGCACCAATTAACACCAGTTTAGAACACCTTGATCGTCAAAAAGGTCAGAAACCTCTTCTTTTTCTCTATTGACAAAAACTCAGGAATCTCTTCTTTTCCTCTATTGATATAACCTGTATGCTGATTGAATAGATTTTTTCGTTCGTGGTTTAGTAGCAGGCTTCTCTTCGGAGTTTCTTTTGATCGTGTTGCTCTTCACTGCTTCATTGATTCCACATTGCAACCAAGAAGAGGATAAAGAGCAAAGAGATAATAAAAAAATATGATGTGTTTGATTAACATCGAAAAGCATGTAAATTGGTTTTCTCTGAAAGTTGTATAACGAAAACTAAGAGGAGCGCCACCAAGATCTTATTAATTCATGCCTGCATAAAATAAATCTTTTCTTTATCATTGATCCAAAATACGATAAAAACTATAAATATCCCAAGCCTTCGATTAAATATAAGACTATGGAAACTCTCTAAAAGAAGTGCCAAGATAGTAGCACTCTAAAAGACAATAAAAATAAGGGGAAAAACATATTTATTAAAATAATTCGATTCATGTCAAGCAAAAGTTTTCAAACATATGATTGAAAACAATAACCTTGAGACCATGAGCTTTGTGATGTTATTATGCATGAGTTAAACAGCCATAGCCGGAGCCAGTATCTCATTCAGAGTCAGAATAACCATCACATGTGTGTATCAAATATCAACCATGGGTCGAGACAGTAATAAACCTTTTCTTGAATAGCCTAATGCTTCATGTCATAGATACCTCTAGATAATAACTACCTGATCATCAACCACAGCTCCCTTAAAATTTATCAAGACCTTTAATTTTTTTTTTGAGAGAGAGACCGTCAAGACCTTGTATTAACCAGGTATTAGTCTTTAAATCAGCAGTAAGTTCAGAATTACTATCACATTACCTCATCTCAATGTGAATTCTCCCATTAAATGGTTTGGTCGTATGCACTACCATGTTAATCCCCAAACAACAGTTTATCTCAACCAGTTACAAAGTCAAAAGAGTGATTCAATATAATACCAGCAAAGAAAAAGATAACAGTACTCTGCAACTTTGATTAAATATAAAATATTGAGTGAAATAAAATTATGTGGCAATTAGGTGCATCACCTTGCACAGACATCATTGTCACTACTACTTATAAGGTGCATGAAAAAAAAAAAAGCAATCAGCAAAAGCTTTCCACAAGAAATCATCATTTATTATCCTTGAATCATGAGTGTGTAATTTCTAGGAAATAAATAACAGGGGAGTGAATAACTAAATATAAATCATCTAAAAGAAGAAAAATGGTAATTATATATGCACAAATTGCTTTACTTCCAGGTCTGCAATAAAATCAGAGTTGAATTGAGATGGCAAAAAGTTAGCATTCAATATTTGAACTTGTACTTGATTCGGTTCAACTACTGAGGACATCCGTTCAAATAGTATTTATCAAATTTAAAAGATAAAATAACTAAATACAATTAATGAACATTAATATAAATCAAGAAGATTGCTTTGATTTGCACAAATTAGTAAACGTGTGCTTGTGCTTGCCTTAGGAATGCATTTGTTTTGTTTTCCTTTTCTTTTCTGCTTGTCCAATTGTTGCATTCATCACCACATACATATTTTATTTGTCTAAAGAGAAAGCAATTATTTTCAAAATAAGACCTGCCATTATTTTACTCAAATAAAGTAATATGCTTTAACAATACCTAACATTCCAGTAACAGTATCTCAGGTATCAATATATACCTTTAATCCTTTCCATGTCGTGTGCAAGGGCACTCTCAACTAACAGGGCAATCCATACTCCACTATTCTATGTAATCCATCACCCAGAAATACAGAACATTGAAGAGCTTGGACATTTTACTCTTTTTCTGCATTCACACACCTCATTTTTTAAATTCCCTAGAAATTTGATGCATTGACTCATATCAAACTTTGAAAACACCTAATAATTTAACTGATTTCAAAATGTTCCCTTCTAGTGAAACATCAATTCCTGTCCTACAAGGTTCATGAGTAAGTCATAAATAAGTAACCTTGTATCTGAGAGATTGTAGAAAAAGCACATGTGCAATCTAATCACACATCAGAGAGCAGTATGAAAGGAATATCACATCTAAGCTGAAGATTTGCTGTTACTTGAACAAATGAGAAGATACTATCATGTACCATAACTTTTTGATATTTCAGATGAATTAGGAATTAACATAGATATCTAGTCAAAAAAAAAAACTAACCAATCAATCTTATGCTTAGTACCATCCTTTCTCAGAATTTCAGTTTCATCTAGAGGGACATCTGGGGTAAGTCTGAAAATGGGGCACATATTAATTGGGAACAGTAAATCCCAAATAAAAGATGGTCAATGACAAAAATATAGCATACAATGAGTAACACACTGGTAGCTGCATAAAAATTAAAAGAAAACGTATATATCTGCGACTCTTAATTAAGTTCATGCTAATTAATTAATTCCAACTCACACCAATCACCACTGCTCCATGAAATGTCTCATCTCCAAGAGGCTAGGGCGGTGCCCTACAAATTGGGACTTTTTCATTACCATCGTGAATTAAAATATATCTCGTACACACTAACCTCCCCAGACCCCACTAGTGAGATTATATTGGGTTGTTGTTGTATTGTGAATTAAAATATATCACCAAGCGGACAATACATGTTAAATCATGCATTTAGTTCATAATGCACCTAAAGTAAAGTAATATTTGAAGCACTACCAGATTATGGATATATTTATAAAATTGGATCATCAAACTGCTTTTATCTGAAGAATCGAGAGAATATATTTAGTATTATACTGTAAATAGATGTTTCTCTTACTTAACATTACTATATTTTTTACTGTAATCAGATGAAGAAGAAAGAAAAAATAATTATTTATTGTTTCAGGCATACCATCAAACACATGGGTGCATCAGTGTGCAAAAGGAATTAGGTTTGCTTACCGAAAGATCAGATTCCGTATTCATTAATTATACTTAAGCATGCACCTAGGCATCGATTTTCACATATGCAGAAACACAGATCATCCACCCCAAATATTTTATTCCTAAACATCTATGTGAAAAGAGGTAAAAATAGTGACATGCACATAAAACATAAACCAAAAATTTTCACCATATGAGGAAAATTAACTAAAAGATATTTATCAAAATTCCATCGTAAAGGAATTAGTGCAAAAAGAAAACAAATAAAGAAACATGAAAAAACTCACCGCAAATCACAGGCACAGAAGAGCCGAAGAGGTGAAAAGAAAGAGCAAATGAAAAATCTGGAAATCAAACAAAAAGCTAAAAGTAAGAGGGATGAAGTAAGAATGAAGAGAAGCTGAAATAAATCCGGAGTAAAGCACAGAACATGCGACTATTGAGTGCACATCTAGCTATTTGCAAACGGTGTGGCCTACCTGAGAAATTTACAGAGCAAAAATGCACTTTCAGATTAAAGAACCAAGAAACAGGGATGATATCAAAATAGAACTGAAAGTGTTAGACAGTTGTCTCACCAAAATAAAAAAAATAGCACGTGTAAGGAAATAGTAAATGACGGTAGTTGAAGAGTAAAGTTACAAAATGACCATGACAAACATTAATATTCACTGAATTGCCCATGTTCGTACACCCAACTACGTAAAATGTCCCAAATGGCGATGATTTGGTCCAAAAATAAATCTTTATTATGAAATAGAAGTAATTTAGTAAAATATGAACAAGAACAAGTTATGAAATAAAAGCAATTTAGTAAAACATGAACAAGAAATAGAGATAGAGAGAAGGAAGAGTATTTCTTCTTCAATTGTGTGTATTTTCCTATCTATTACAAGGCATTTATATAGGCATGAAAAGTGAAGAAAAATATGTCATTAAATATGTCATTAAGCATAAAAATATGTCATTGAATATGTCATTAAGCATTTGAGAAGATCATGGAGGAAGAGTAGACATCCACCATAATTTGATTTTTCTTATAATGCTCCCCCTTGGATGTCCATAGATAATGTGCCTCGTTAAAACCTTATTAGGAAAAAACCCCATGGGAAAAAAAATTCTAGTGAAGGAAAAAGAGTACACATGTTTAGAAATACGCCTTTTGGTTGCCTCGTTAAAAAAACTTGTAAGGAAAATCCAGTGGGACAAAACCTTGTAAGGGAAAAAGAGTACAACACGTATTAACTTCCCCTGATGAGAGCATCAATTCACATCCTCGAGCCTTCGCATCCCAATTTTATACACTAGTTTCTTAAAGGTTGACGTCGGTAGAGATTTGGTGAACAAATCAGTCATATTATCGCTTGAACGGATCTGTTGCACATTGATATCACCATTTTTTTGAAGATTATGCGTGAAAAATAACTCCAGTGAAATTTGTTTTGTCCTATACCCTTTTATGAATCCTCCCTTCAATTGGGCTATGCATGCTGCATTGTCTTCATACAAAATTGTGGGTAGTTTGCCACACTTCAAATCATATTTGTCTCGAATAAGGTGTATTATAGACCCCAACCATACACATTCTCGACTTGCTTTATGAATAGCAATTATCTCAACATGATTAGATGACGTAGCCACGATTGATTGCTTAGTCGATCGCCAAGATATGGCAGTGCCTCCATATGTAAACACATAGCCTGTTTGAGATCGAGCCTTGTGTGGGTCAGATAAATACACAGCATCGGCATAACCAACAAGATTGGGACTGCAATCATTGCCATAAAATAATCCCATATCGGTAGTCCCTTTTAGATACCGCAATACGTGTTTGATTCCATTCCAATGTCTCTTTGTAGGAGCAGAGTTATATGTTGTTAAGACATTAACTGAAAAAGTTATGTCAAACCTTATAATGTTATAAAGATATATTAGTGCACCAATTGCACTAAGATATGGTACTTCGGGACCAAGAAGCTCTTCATTATTTTCATGAGGTCGGAATGGATGTGCTTTATCCATATAGAATCGCTTTAAAATCTTTTTAGTGTATGCTGATTGATGAACAAAAATTCCATCTTTCATATACTCAATTTGTAGACCAAGACAAAATTTTATCTTTCCAAGATCTTTCATTTCAAATTCTTTCTTTAAATAGTCTATTGTTTTAGGAAGCTCTACTGCTTTAGGAAGCTCCCTAGGGTTCCAATGATATTTAAATCATCAACATACACGGTGATTATAACAAATTTAGATCCATATCTTTTTATAAAGATACAAGGACAAATTGAATCATTC
>AWOL01S0004294.1:0-37248 GCA_000715115.1 Nicotiana otophora
TTGAGCTTACATCAATTGACTTATGACGACTCGTACGTACGAAAACATGGGTTGTAACAGAAAATTATATTGCTCTTTTATCAGTTATTCTACAAATGGTTAGAACCCCCTTTATATAGTAGAGGAATTCTATATATGGTACAATTCTAATTACAGAAGGAAATCCCATGATTAACTAAGCAACCGTTCTTGATTTGATCCGTTCCGAGATTTCCGCCATGATCTTCGACCAGTCGCGGATATCTCGCTTTTGCGTTATTATGCAATCTTTGGTATTGCTCGATGCCTGTCTCGTTCGGTCTTGATTTCTTTTGGCCTCGATCTTGGTAGGTGCCTCGAATCCCGATCTCGGTACCTTATCTTCGTGCCTTGATCCGATCTACTTCGGAGTAGTCCTTTGATGCAAACTCCCGGTCTAGGTTAAATAGTAAAATCGGGTGGGCTCGGGTTTAATCGTATACAGATAGTCCCCTCGTTTTTTTGGAGTTTAATGACAAGAAATGAATTGAGCCTTCGATTTTCTACCTCGACCTATCATGACATCATCCTTGTGACGTAAGCGACGAAAGTGACTGAAACGTCTCGTGTTTACAGTTTCCTAGCCATTAAATGCACGTCAGTCGATGGTCGTCCACCGCCAATATTGAACCATCATTGTGAAATTTATAAATAGCCCCTCTCTCCACTATTTCGAACTTTTACTTTCAGATTCTTAATCTTCTAAGCTTTTTATATCTTCTAACCTCTTCATCTGCACATCTACGATTTTCACTGCTACCATCTTCTCAAAACACCAAATTATCATCTTCATCTATTTTTAACTTCAAATCCATACAAAAATGGCAAAAACATCAAAGACTGTTCCTCAAAAGTAAAATGCTTCTTCATCGCGGCCGACCGACGAATAAACACTGGTGGAGCCACGACCGGAAGAGTGTGTTCCTGGGGGGTATGTTATCACTTCTGAACCGATAAAGCCTCATCGATTCCTGGTCGATGTGAGCCAGTGTCGAGGTACACATGCTTGATAACTGAAGGGTACCTTAAGCAGGTAAGGAAAGACTGCAACTGGAAAGGCAAAGAAGTGGTGATACTGACCCCGGAAGAAGACATTACCACCCATGTGGAAGGGTTTTCAAGTGTTTACACTTACCCTTTCACGCTGGGCCCCCTCGACCCCGTCGTCGTCGATTTTTGTCGTCAGTACCAAATAACCCTAGGCCAAATCCACCCTTCTTTTTTGGCGAATTATTATTCTACTTCGATTCTTCGTGAGTAAAGTCGAGGGGATGCTTTTCACCCTCGACCACCTCATCAGGTTATACAGCCCCCGCCTCTATTGAGGCGGGTTGATAAAACTCCAACACCGGGCCACCAAAGTGTTTTTCTCGAGCATAGACGAGGACAAGGACCGAGGCTGGATGGGCCAGTTCGTTCAAGTGAGGACTTCCGACCTAATCCCGGCCGGGAAGATACAATTTCCTGAGAAATGGAATATGAAGCATAAGTATAATTCCACTGTTAATTCTTATTTATTGTTTTGCCCCTTTGCTTCTTCTCATCGATATCCGTTTCCTTGATGTAGTGATCGCTTGGATGCCTGGTGTAATTCTTAACCTCAAGAGCTGGGTTCGGGACCTGGCCTCGACCTCTTTGTACGCTGAGCGCTCATGGCACGATTTATCAAAGGGCCGATGGGAGGCCAAAACTCATGCTAAGCCCCTTTCCTATGTCCTTGATGATTCGATCAAAATGTCTTTCTTATACTTAGCCCATTTCCCTGCGTGTAGGCCTGGGTAAAGATGCAGTCATGAGGCCCCCGTCTGGCGAGGAAGAGACCTCGGCCCCAGTTCTAAAACTGGCAAATGATAACAAGAGAAAAAGGGCCTCGGCTTCTGAGGATCCAAAACTTAAGACAAGGACGGATCGAAAGCCGAGGAAGAACACTATCCCTCTGACCGAAGAATCTGTTCGCGTCTGAGGGATGAAGACGAAGAAGAAGAAAACGACGGCTCCATACTGGTGGCCCGAGTGAAGAAATCCATCGATACCCCAAAGACAGCTGGATTGATGATGGTTGATGAGGCTCCGCCTCAAACTGAGGGGATATTGGAGAAGGACTCGGGAAAAGTCCCCGAGTTGCTGGAGATCGAGGATGTCTCTCACCGAAATGAACAAACGGCGGGTATATCTAAAGGGACCGGCCCTGAAGCTCTTCGAACTGAGGAGAACGCCCCAAGTGACTCCCTTGGGGCAATAGTAATCGGAGACTCGCCCACTTTCCCTTATTTTTCCGAAGGGGTGATTCGGGAAGCCCGAGCTTTGGGGACCCTCGAGGTAGACGGAGCTCATGAGGGAGAGGACCCCTTACGTGATTTGTTTACAGGTATCAAGGATGCTGCCGGTCCGAGTGACGCATCGGGTCTTTTCTTCGAGGTTAAACGATCCCTGAATCGGGTAAGTCCAGATTCCCTTTGTTGATGTCATATTCTTCCATTTTTTGCCTAACTTTGTTTTTTCATATAGGCTTTAGCTCTTCATCAGGAGGCATTTTCCAAGTCTCGGGAGGAGCTGAGCCGAATTGAGGCTGACTTCCGAGGGCTTTCGGAGGAGAGAAATGCCCTCAAACTTCTTAGTGGGAAGAAAGAGGAAGAGATCAAAGATCTTCGAGCCGAGTTGGCCAAGGCTCACCAAGATCAGACACATCTGATCGACCAGGTAATGAAAATCTTAAAAGCTCATGGGCTCGATTTTGGAACGGTGGCTAACATTTCAATCTCATAGCTGCAGCAGAAAATTGAGAGGATCGAGCAGTTCCGTGAGGAGGTAGACACAATAAAGGCGGAGTCCTTAGGGTAGAAGGAAGGTATGGACCGCTTTGCTGCACAAAAAGAGACTTCTCGAGCCCAATTATCATCAGTCGAAAGTCAACTTCAAGGCATGAAAGAGGAGAGATCGACTCAAGCAAGGAAATAGAGGAACTCGAGGCTCGGTTGGCTTCTGAACTTGCCAAGGCCAAATCTGAAGCCGAAAAGGCAAAGGCCGAGGCGGATGCGATTGTGGCCGTCTATCGGGCCGATGCTGAAGCCGCTCAAGTTCAAGCGAGAGAGGCATCCGAGTCCGCCCAAACTCGAGCATATTGGATTGTTGAACTCGCCAAATGCCAATATCGGAGGAAAACCCTCGAGGAGATTCATGCTCGGGGTTTTGATCTTACCAATGAGATAGCAAAGGCTACATAGCATGAAGCCAAAGCTGGAGCGCTGGCCTTTTCTGATGACGATGATGATGATGGCAGCAAGAGCAGGTCCGAGAATGGGGAGCACCTCGATATAGAAGAAGCTGCCCCCAGAGGAGATCGGGAACCTTAGGATTTTTCACTTTTGATATTTTTTGTATAGGATCCCGATCGAACCTTGTAAATATTCATATATATAAAAATCTCTTTCTTTTCCGACTTGTCTTTATTTCTTTTATGCCTTGTGAAAGTTTTGTTCATAAGTTCGAGGCTTAGGCTTTTTGATCGAAACTGGACTAGTGTAGTTTTTATAATCGAGTGAGTAGTTGCTCGAACTCGGAATAGGGTGACCCTTAGGTTTTAATTGAGTGAAGATGATTTCTTCGAACTCAAAAATAAACTGGCCTTTTATGCTCTTAAATTAGGCCAATACGGCCATAGCAAAAAGAATGGCTTTTTTTCCCTTTTCGGCTTGATAGGTTTATCGTTTAATTATATAAATTCTGTTGTGCCTTAACACGAAATAAAGGATTTGCTCGAGAGTTCGAACGGTTCCGTCCTGTTAGGATTTTCAAGGGTCGATATTATCGAGACCCTTTGTTTCGCAGTGCCTTAGCATAAAATAAATAATTTGTTCAAGAGTTCGAATGGTTCCATACCTGTTAGGATTTTCAAGGGTCGATATTATCGAGACCCTTTGTTTCGCAGTGCCTTAGCATAAAATAAAGAATTTTGTTCGAGAGTTCGAACACCTTTGTATCCATTAGGGTTTTCGAGGGTCGATATTATCGATACCCTTAGAAATTTAGCCGAGGGTAGCCTTTTTTAACCGATTTATGAAAATATTCGAAGGCCTATTTAATAACGGAAATCGGACATCTCCGAACCGTGTTGATTTGGCCGTAGCCTTTAATTTAGGATTCGCCTTTTAGGCTTGTTCCCCTGTTATACTTCGAACTTGTTCGAAGTATCAGTCCCCGAGTGGGGTGGTCGTGGCCTATAAAATCGAGGATTGCCTTTTTAAGGTCTTACGATCTCGAGGTTTAGTAATTCGATCGTGTCGGTATTTTGGACGGCAGTCCCCGAGTATCGGATAAATTGTTTGAACTTCAGTTATGATCGGCCCTTAAGCCAGTTTCCACCATAGATCATAAGTATGAAATTGCAAAGTATAAATTTTAAAACATGGGGCATATGGTAAGGAAAAATACTTCTTCCAATAAATTATACATGCGTACATGTTTTGCCATTAGGGCTCGAGTAATCTACACGGACATGGTTCATTTGACTGTTTGGTCCTCTACAAAATTTACCTATCGAGACCTTGTCGATACGAAGTATTGTTCTTGTAACTATCCGAGGGTGATGCCCCCCAGTATTCGAGGTTGATTGTAAAAGAGCCTCGGATACTATTGAATTACTCTAAGTTAGCACGAACAATGATTTCCTCATTAAAAACCTCGTCGAAAAAACCCATTTGGGATAAAAACCGATCTAAGGAAAAAAGAGTGCAACACGTGCTTTCAGACCTAAGGACTGCGTTTGAAGGATCTTTTGATGTATTCGATTAAACACCTGCAAACGGTTAGTATAAAATATAAATGAAAATGGAGAAGGTTGTACATTAGCAGTAATATCGTTTGAGGAGTGACACGTTCCCATTATTTGACAGCTGTTCGCCGTTCATCGTGCCGAGTTTGTAAGATCCTTTTCCGACGATATCGAGGATCTGATACGGTCCCTCCCAATTTGGGCCAACTTTTCCTTCGTTTGGGTCTCGAGTATTGAGGGTGACTTCTCAATACTAAGTTCCCTATTCTAAAATGTCGAAAATTGGCTCTTCGGTTGTAGTACCTTTCGATCTGTTGCTTCTGTGTGGCCATTCGAACGAGGGTGCTTTCCCGTTTTTCATCTAGAAATTCAAGACTTGTATTTATAGACTCGTGATTTGACTCTTCCGTTGCATATCGAAACCTGATGCTAGGTTCCCTGACTTCGACCGGGATTAGAGCTTCGACGCCATATACTAAAGAGAACGGTGTTGACCCCGTACTGGATTTTGACATTGTTCAATACGCCCAAAGGACCTCGGGCAACATTTCTCTCCATTTTACCTTTGCATCGTTCAACCTTTTCTTTAGATTTTAAATGATGGTTTTGTTAGTTGACTCTGCTTGTCCGTTCCCACTGGGGTGATATAGCGTTGACAAAATCCTTTTGATTCTGTGGTCTTCAAGAAACTTTGTTACTTTGCTGTTGATGAATTGCTTTCAATTGTCACATACGATCTCGGCAGGCATTCCAAATCGACATATAATGTGGTCCCAGATGAAGTCGATAACTTCTTTTTCCCTGACTTTTTCGAAGATCTATGCTTCAACCCATTTAGAGAAATATTCAATCGTAAATAAAATAAATTTAGCTTTACCTGGGGCCGAAGGTAGAGGGCCGACGATATCCATTCCCCATTTCATGAACGACCATGGGGATAGGACCGAATGGAGTTACTCCCCGGGTTGGTGGATCATCGACGTATATCTTTGACACTTGTCGCACTTTCGAACGAATTCGTTCGTATATTTTTCCATATTGGCCCAGTAATATCCTACTCTGATGACTTTGTGAACCAATGATTTGGCACCGGAATGCTTACCGCAAGTTCCCTCTTGAATTTCCCGTAGGATGTAGTCGGTGTCTCCGGGACCCAAACATATCGCCAATGGTCCATCGAACATCCTTCTATACAATGTTCCATCTTCGGCCAATGTGAATCGTGCAGCCTTCGTACGTAGAGTCCTTGATTCCTTAGGATCCGATGGAAGCTTTCCATTCTTTAGGTACTCGATATATTTATTCCTCCAATCCCAGGTCAGACTTATGGAGTTTATTTCGGCGTGGCCTTCTTCGATCACTGACCTCGAAAGTTGCACGCTAGTCCCCACGCTAATTTCGTCGTCTTTAACCGATGACCCCAAATTTGCAAGGGCATCAACTTCACTGTTTTGATCTCAAAACCGATGTAATGTCACCTGTAATTTATCCAGGTATCTCTGCATTCGATCATATCGAACCTCGAAGGTTCCGTTGACTTGGTTTACCACAAGTAAGGAGTTACATTTGGCTTCGATGACCTTTGCTCCCATACTCTTAGCTATCTTGAGACCTGCAATCATGGCCTCATACTCGGCCTCATTGTTAGTTAACTTGAAAGTTTTGATAGACTGTCTAATTGTATTACCCGTGGGCGGCTTCAAAACGATGCCTAGCCCGGAACCCTTTACATTCGAAGCGTCGTCTGTGAATAGGGTCCACACCCCCGATGCTGTACTGATTTTAATAATAGTTCTTTTTTGACCTCAGGTACGAGGGCCGGCATAAAGTCGGCCATGAAGTCTGCTAAGATTTGAGACTTGATGGCCGTTTAGGGTTGATACTTGATATCGTACTCGCTGATTCGACGGTCCATTTGGCCAGTTGACCCGAGAGTTCGGGCTTATGCAAAATATTGCGAAGAGGATAAGTGGTCACTACACAAATTGGGTGACAATTGAAAATATGATTTTAATTTCCTAGAGGCGCTTATTAGGGCAAGCGCCTACTTTTCTAAATGTGGGTACTGGGTCTCGACCTTGCCTAGAGTTCGACTAACATAGTAAACAAGCAATTGCGTACCTTGCTCTTCTCGAACTAGGACTTACTTACCGCGATTTTCGAGATTTCTAAGTACAAGTAGAGTTGCTCATCTTCTTTTGGAGTATGAAGAAGCGGCGGGCTCGAGAGGTACCGCTTTAACTCTTCCAATGCTTGTTGGCATTCTGGGGTCCATGCAAAATTGTTCTTCTTTTTGAGCAGCGAGAAGAACTTGTGACTTCTATCTGAAGACTTTGAGATAAATCGTCCTAGGGCGGCTATGCGCCCTGCTAATCTTTGTATGGCCTTAATATTTTCCACGACTGTGATGTCTTCGATCGCCTTGATCTTATCGGGATTGATTTTGATACCCCGATTTGATACCATAAAGCCGATGAACTTACCCTAGCCGAAACCGAATGCACACTTCTCCGGGTTACGTTTCATGTTGTATTTTCTTAGTATATCGAAGGTCTCCTGCAAATGTGTCAAATGGTCCTCTGCTCGCAGGGACTTAACTAACATATCGTTAATATAAACTTCCATTGACTTACCTATTTGTTCTTCGAACATTATATTTACTAGGCGTTGATAAGTGGCACCAGCATGTTTTAGTCCAAACGACATTACATTATAACAATAGGTGTCGTACTTAGTGATGAACGAAGTCTTTTCCTGATTCTCCAGGTCCATTTGTATTTGATTGTACCCGGAGTAGGTATCGAGAAAACTAAGGATCTTGTGGCCGGCCATGGCATCGATCATGCGATCGATATTCGGCAGAGGAAAATAGTCTTTAGGACATGCTTTGTTCAAATCTTTATAATTTACGCATATCCTAAGTTTATTTCCATTTTTAGGGACTACGACTATGTTTGCTAACCATTCGGGATATTTTACTTCCCGAATGGATCCTATCTTGAGAAGTTTGGTTACCTTGTCCTTGATGAATGCTTGTTTTACCTCGGACTGGGGTCTTCTCTTTTGTTTTAATGGGCAGAACTTCGGGTCCAAGCTTAGTCGATGCACAACGATTGGAAACAATCCATATTATTGATAAGAAATTTAACGAGTTTTTCCTTGAGCTCAGGGGTTAACCTTGTTTCCAGGTATACCTTTTGATCGGGTAGATGCCCGATCAGTACGACTTACTCCAGCTCCTCGACCGTTGATTTGGTGGCGTCGGAATCCTCGGGGATTATAAAGGATCGAGGGATCCAATAGTCATTTTCCTCGTCCGTTCCCTGCTCCTCCGATTGAGTCGAGGCTGGTAGCTGTGGTTGCTATTTAGCTTCCTGTTTTCCTTTGGATTTTGATCTTTTTGTTGATGAAAATGCCGATACCGGTATCACTTCGTTGACCGCAAACATTCCTTTGGCAGCGTACTGTTCCCTGTATACCGTTTTTAGCCCATCCAGTGTTAGGAACTTCAGCATTTGGTGAAGTGTTAAAGGAACTTCCCTCATATTGTGAATCCAGGGTCTTCCGAGCAAGGCGTTGTATCTCATGTCACCTTCGATCATGTGGAACTTGGTCTCTTGAATAGTCCCAGCTATATTTACTGGTAAAATTATTTCTCCTTTAGTCGTTTCGCTTGCCATGTTAAAACCATTGAGAACTCGAGCTGCGGACACGATCTGGTCTTGTAAGCCGAGCTACTCCACAACCCTCGATCGAATAATATTGGCCGAGCTTCCTGGATCAATTAAAATACGTTTAACCTGAATTTTATTCATAAGGATAGAGATTACCAATGCATTATTGTGGGGTTGTAAGATTCCTTCTGCTTCCTCATCGTTAAATGATAAAGTGCCTTATGGTGTATAGTCTCGAGTTTGTTTATACCTGGTGATCGATACCTTAGTGCGTTTGAAAACGGGCCCTTGTGGAATATCGATCCCATCAACGATCATGTGAATCACGTGTTGTGGTTCTTCCTGCTCATTTTTTATGTCTGCATCCCTGTCTTTAAAATGATTTTTAGCTCGGTCGCTCAAGAACTCTCGAAGATGACCCTTGTTGAATAGACGGGCCACCTCCTCCCTTAGTTGTCTGCAGTCTTTGGTTCTGTGACCATGCGTACCATGGTATTTACATATTTGATTGGGGTTCCTTTGGGATGGATCAGTCTATAGGGGCCTGGGCTACCTAGTATCTTTGATTCTCCCAATAGCTGACACAATACCTGATGCGTCGATGCTGAAGTTGTAATCTGATAATCGCGGTGTCTCTGTGGGATCGACACGTTTATCGAAATCGTTCTTGATCATGAGCCCTAGAGAGCTTTGCCCTCGATCGTTCCTTTGATCATTTTGGATGGGATTGCATCCTAGGCCGCTATTTCTATGATCTGCATTGTATGGCTGATATCGATCTCTGTTCGACCGAGGTTCTTTGTCGATATCTCTCTAAGTTCTTCCAACGGGCCTGATCGGATAAGCAGAACCAGAAGGAGTCCCTAATTGATCATCCTCGACCCTGATCTTCGACTGGTATTGATTATGTACATCGGCCCAGGTTACTGCTGGGTATTCAATTAAATTCTGCTTTAGCTATTGTGAAGCCACCGAACTTCGATAGTTCAAACCTTGAGTAAAAGCTTGAACAACCCAATCGTCTGTGACTGGTGGTAGTTCCATATGTTCCATCTGAAACCGAGATACGAACTCCCTTAACATTTCGTTATCTTTCTGTTTTACCTTAAAGAGGTCTGACTTACTAGTCGCAACCTTTATTGCTCTGGCGTGTGCCTTTACGAAAGAGTCTGCAAGAATGGCAAAGAAATCGATGGAATTAGGTGGCAGATTATGATGCCATATCATTGCCCCTTCCGATAGAGTTTCTCCAAACTTCTTTAGTAGAACCGATTCGATCTTATCATCTTCAAATCATTTCCTTTTATCGCACTTGTATAGGAGGTGACATGCTCATTTGGATCGGTGGTCCCATTGTACTTGAGGATTTCCGGCATGCGAAAGTTTTTCGGAATGGGCTTCGGAGACGCACTCGGGGGGGACGGCTTCTGCACGAACTTCTTCGAGTCCATACCTTTTAAAATTGGCGGTGCCCCTGGTATTTGATCAACCCGGGAGTTATATGTCTCTACTTTCTTGTCATTTGCCTCGATTTTCTTGTTACTCGTTTCAATTCGTTTAGTGAGCTCCTCGAACATTTTTATAATGATGGGGTCAGTCCTCGATTCATTGGCATTCGACCTTTCCGGAACTGGCTCGGTCCTGTGGACGACTTCTGGTTCTATCCCACTCGGCGCTCAATGTTGATTTTGTAATTGTGCTATAGCGGCTTGTTGAGCCTGTAACATTTGAAATATCAATTGGAGGCTGACTTCACCATCTCCTCCGCCCTGCGTACTTCGACCACTAGATCGACCTTCCCTGCGTACGCTACCTTTGGGATCAATGCCAAAATTTGTATTTAGGGCGATATGTGAACTGACGTCGATGGGGGTTTGCAATTAGTACTCCCTCGAGATCAGCCTGAGGCACCTCGATTCCTGGGGCGACTATATTGTCATTTTTCCAGTGAAATCCGAAACTGTTGTCACCATGTGTGGGTGTTGTTTGTGAGTTTGACATGCTTTTTCCTGAAAACAAAAATACTTGCAAGAACAAGCGTAAAGTAGTGTGTGTAATCAGAATCAGTATTAAGCAATCACTATTATTCTTAGCCCCACGGTGGGCGTCAAACTGTTTACCCTTAAAATTGGATAACAATTAAACTTATAATGTGAATTTAAGGAGACGTGATTTCACTTAATACCGATTGATAAATATGAAGATTAAAGATAGAATTATACAATAAAGTAAATCAAACCAGTATTTGAGTAGAATTCAACCCTTGAGTTAGATTATCCTCGAAACTGATTGATGCAAAGACAATAAAAATACAAATAGCCGAAGAACAACAGTGTGAGCGAGGAAACAAATTATATTGCTTTTTTATTAGTTATTCTACAAATGGTTAGAACCCCCCTTTATATAGTAGAGGAATTCTATATATGGTACAATTCTAATTACAGAAGGAAATTCCATGATTAACTAAACAACCGTTCTTGATTTGATCCGTTCCGAGATTTCTGCCATGATCTTCGACCGGTCGCGGATATCTCGCTTTTCCGTTATTACGCAATCTTCGGTATTGCTCGATGCCAGTCTCAATTACTATCGGCCTCGATCTTGGCAGGTGCCTCGAATCCCGATTTCGGTACCTTATCTTCGTGCCTCGATCCAATCTATTTCGGAGTTGTCCTTCGATGCAAACTCCCGGTCTCGGTCAATTAGTAAAATCGGGTGGACCCGATTTTAACCGTATACAGCGTGGATGCTCCTCTTCTACAAATGATAAGACCCCCTTTATATAGTAGGGAAGTCCTACTCTCAATATAATTCTAAATACAATAAGGAATTCCACGATAGATTAATTAATTGGCCTCTCCTTGATATGCGCCGAGATTTCCGACGAGATTCTCGCCCAATTGCGGATATTTTGGCTTTCTGTTTTTTGGCTCGATAAGCTTTCCTTGATCTTGGCCGATCTCGATCTTGATCGGTCTCTATTTTGCTCGATCTCGATCGGTCTCTATTTTGCTCGATCTCGATCTTGGCCGATCTTGATCTTGATCGGTCTCTGGGCCATGAGCCCTGCAATCTAACTTCGCATCAGGGCTTGATATCACACGAGGTTGAACCTTGGTGTATCATGTTCCAGTCTCGATTAGTCATACGAAGGGCAAGCTCGGTTTTGACCGTATACACATCTAGATTAGAACTATGTAATATAAATTGACAGGCATGATATATCAACAAAATATGCATTATTAGATTAACATAACCATGATTAACTGCTTCTAGCTTATGAACTATTTTTAGCTTATTGGCTCTCTATGAAAGAGCTAGTACAAAAACAAAATTCTTTCCTCTGTACATGTCAAATTCATTCAAGAAGGAACAAAAACTAGCAGAGAAAAAGTTCTAAAAAAAAGTTACCTTTCCCACACTCAAATCCTACACTGTCACAAAATTTAGACTCAAGCTAGGGGTGGCCTGTACACTACCCATCATCAATATTGTCGTCGTTGTTAATATCGCCACCAAAGATCAGGTAAGTGTCATGCGATTTCTTCATCCAACTGCCAACGTCTTTTCTCGCTGCTATCTCCTTAAACAGCTCAAAATTCATGTCAACATCCACACCAATTGGATATCCTGAATCGGTAAATTCAGATTCAACTACATATATAATCTCCATAAACACCTGGTCGTGGTACTAGCTACTTCAATCACAAAAGTCTAAATCACCGGAGGAGCATTAGCCATTAGGGACGTCACCTTATTTTAATTAGTGGTGTTGCTACATTGTTTATAACACTTCCAATTAAATGGTAGTAGTAGATTAAGAGAGATGATATGTTTGTACAACACGAACTGTAGCGAGTGTCCCATATCTGCTACTGATTAGCGTACATATATATTTTTATTTTTTTCCTCCAGCATGTAGGGAAATCAATAAGCCATGGCAGTAGCATGTGGATATCGGGTAGTGCATTAGGTGCTTCATCATTTGATCCGACGACACTTGGTCCTAGAGGACGTAGAGTGATTAATCCAATGTTTAAAGGTATAAAAGATCCTATATATATATATATATATATATATATATATATATATATATATATATATATATATATCGGGGTTGATTTTCATGCATGCTTTAATAGGCTGATATTACACTACCCGATATCCACATGGCTTATTGATTTTCATGCATGCTTTAATAGGCTGGAAGAAAAAAATGACAATATATATATGGGACAAATTAAACTCACTACAGTTATTTAATTAGAATTGTTATAAACAATGTAGCAACAGCTAACGCTCCTCCATTTGCTTCTCAGAACATGGATCTAGATTTCCTTGCCGGACAAGAGAATTTTCAATTTTCACGGAGAATTAAGCCGCAACTGAAGTAGTACCACAACCAGGTGTTCATGGAGATTATTATTATGTAGTTGAACCTGAATTTGTGAACATGTCGACATTGATCTATCTGTTTGGGGAGATAGCAGAAGTTGGATGGATGATTATACCATATCTTTGGTAATTAGATGGTAACAACAATAATTCAGATTTTGCAGCTATTCCTAACTTGAGTCTTAATTGAAAATTCCCATGTCTTTGTGGGTTAAGCAAATAGAGAAGTTCACATGGGTCCATAAATTCATGTTTGAGGTTTTGGAAAGGTCGAATTAATTATTTGAACATGACATTTCATTTACCTAGAATCATCTTAACATTATTGTATACGTAGTTTGTATTTAGTTGATAACGTTGACTAATACACCATGAAGCGAAAGAACCTGACAATCCTTTTTATTCAATTCTCAGTTTCCGTGTCTGAAGCAGATGCCAATGGCGCTATTTATACCTTTTTGCCTCATTCTTTCTTCCAATTGGGTAAGTTGCAAGCCTTTAGTTTTCTAAAGTATCGCTCATAGTAGTTCCAATTTAGCCGGTGCCAACATCTTCTTTGTATTATGTTTTTTTTGTTTTATTTATTAAATTATAATTATAATACTTCCTGCAAATAAAATAGCAACTTATTTTATGCATGATATTTATCTAATTGTTAATTATCGTTACAACATTATGACATTACTTCCAGTATTGCATAAATTAAGGCAGCTTAGAGAATTCTAATTGTGGTGGCCGTTGGGGATCACTTTTGAGCTAGTAAAGTATAACAAAACTCTACGTCCTAGCCAAACCATATTTTTAGCTTTGAGGTGTTGAGATTGGCCATTGACTTTGTATGTCATGATAACTCCATAAGGGCAAATCAAATCAAGAATACCATCAATGTTTAGGGCTTTGAGGGCCGCTTGAGTAACACTGTCATAAACATTTTGAGGCCGTTTGAGTAACGATGTCATCAACATTTTGCAATGAGTACAATTCATTTATGCCATTAGGAGAGAGGTAGATGGTTTTCCTCTACATCCATATGTAGATATAATTTTTTAATCAATAGAGGAATTTTTTTTAAAAGCAAATATACCACTAGGCTGGTTTCCTAATGGTATTTTTTTTATTAATAATTAAAATAAAATAAAATGTGTATGGAGGTCTCACAAAATGAAAGTGCATAAAATTGAATGTACATGAAGCCTAATATCAAAGTCATGTGTAAAACACTCTTTTGATAGTACAAAAAGAACTAAGAACCATGATCCTTGAGAAGGCCTATTTGCACATGACGCGCAAGAAATTCTTGAATAGCTGCCTCTCCTTACATTTGATTCTGGGCATTTGCACTTGTTATCTTGAGCATTAGGAAACTCCACCTTATCTCTATGACTGAAATACAAGTTTGACAAGGGCTGCCTTGTAAGCAAATTGCACGCAAAACATTCCAATATGCAAGTCCAGTTCAAGGTAGTAGTGGTGTTGTTGCGATTTTGGCTCCTTGTTACGTGTTCATACTTGATCCGTCATGCTGTAGCTATCTTTCTCATGTGTGATAGATGCCCATTGTACCTGGAAGCTCCTCCATCTATTGCTAAAATGATCTGCACAAAGATGAGAGGTCCCATGGGCAATCATATCTGATCTGGGCAATAGAAAGTACTTGCGCGCGTAACTGGTCATTGTGGCTTGATGTGCTCTTCTAGAATTATCTTGTGTGATCCTTAGGAAGTAGTAGATGCAAATGAATTTGCATTTTGTATTATAGTACTCCCCGTTTTCTCCATACTGGACGTGTATGTGGATCCAGAAATTAAGGCTTATGTGGAGCCTTTTCTTTGCCTTGTTGAGTGTATATTTGGGCTGACCTATGTAGTGGTTGCACCTATAGGGAATGAGTATCAAAGATACTAATACCACCCTAATAGGTTTGGCCACAACATAGAGCCAAGCCCCCTCCAAAGTACGTGCAATATCAGAAAATATGTTAGAGAAAAAATCTTTCCTTCTCTCCTCCCTAAGGATTTGAGTTGGAAGTGTAATATCATCTACTTCCCTTATAGATTTCCCCATTCCTCCAGCATACATTCTCTTCTTCCCCTTTCCAGTCATAAGTCTTATCCTTAATTTCATATCCATCATCAATTATCTTTTGTCTTGGCAGTTCTTACCCTAAGGTAAGGTATTTGGTACTTGTCATTGTTCAGAATCTTTCTCCCTTGTGTGTCCAGTTTCCAAAGGGAGTGCACCTGTATAATGGCTTATTGATCCAATGTCCAGTTAGATAAATGATCAGCTAACTTGTTGCCTTCCCTCAATACATGAACTACTTGGAATACACCCCTAGACAGTAGAGTTTTGATTTCATCAATTTGATTAGCTATGTTCCAAGGTGGTTCCCACACTTCCTCCAACACTTTCTTCATGAGTAAAGAGCCAGTCTCAATTATACATGGAGGAAACTACATATGAATTATGTACCTAAGAGCTTCAAGAATAGCCTGTGCTTCAGCTATGTTATTAGTTGCATCCTCAACTGCATCTGCCTGGGCATAAATAAGATCCCCTATTCCATCTCTTATGCAAAAATCGCATGAAGCTCCTCCATTGTCCCCTATACAGGCCCCATCAGTATTACACTTAATCCAACCATCAGAAGACAATTGTCACAATATCTTAGTATACCTCAATCTAGGGACATGATGTAAAAACTTCTCATGTAAATCCGGCCAGTTAGAAGTAATACCATTGAAATCGGGCCTCTCACCTTCAGTAACATTTGTATTGAGGTTGATATCTGAAAGATCAACCTATTAATGGACACATCCTTTCCATGCTTTCCTGAATTTCTCTTCTTCCAAAGGTGCTAAACAATCAGACTTGGCATAGCTTGGTACACTGCCTTTAAACTTGTATTAGCAGGTTTGCTCCACCATTCATTTATCACTTGTACAAGCTACTTCCCTTATGTTTTGATACCTGCAAGTGCACTAATGTAGTTCCACACAAATATGGTAGCTGGAGATGTCATGAAGACATGAGGCAATATCTCTTCTTTAGGTTTCCTATAGCACCAACATCCTGAAGTTCTAAAGTACCCAGCCTTAGGAACCAATAATCTAAAGGTAGTTTTGCTTTCCATGAAGAAGCTGATCATGAAAGGAAACCCCTTCACCCAAAAGAATTTGTACAATTTTCTTTCCTCCCTTCTCATTCTTATGTAATGCCATGCAGATTTCACTGTAATTGGCCTTTTGTTTCCAGCTTCCACCAAGGCTTGTCATTCATAGAGTGATCATAAGTTGGTGCGATATTCTCCAAAACATGATCAACAAGCTCATTAGGCGGTAGTTCTCTGAGAAGCACTTCATTCCATGCCCCATTCTCCATCACTTCATCAACATATCTTATGGATTCATCACACCAATGGTCTAGACCTGAAGCATGATAAAGAGCTCCAAGTCCAGGAAAATTATCATACCAGAAGTACGAGTTTCCACTCTTCAGTTGCCACCAAACTTGATGCTCCACCTCATCCCTCATTTGAAGCATTTTCTTCCACACATGAGATCCATCTCTCCATGGTACCACTACTTCATTGATCTTCTTGTAGTACTTGTTTCTTATAAATGTAGACCATAATGAGTCCTTTGTTCTATAGTTCCACCAAAGCTTGGTAAACAATGCCTTTGACACATCATGTAAATGACCTGAAACAAAGACCTCCCTCCCTTTTAGGTAGGCATAAATTCTCCCATGAAGCCCAGTGTCTTGACCTTCCATTACCTGAGTTGCTCCAGTAAAATCTAGCAAACATCTTGTGCAATTAATTGATCACATATGCTGGTGGATTCACAGCTGACAAGAGGTGTATTGTCATGCTCCCTAACACATGCGAGATCAATACTGTTGTAATGACCTGGCTGGTTGTTTTGAGTGTATTAGACCTGACCCACTATTTATTTCCTTTTTTGTGTATTACTTTGGTTACATGACTTGTCGGGAGGTTTGGTTTTTGGTTTCGGAGTGAGATGAGGCACATAGTCCCTAAAATGGAAGTTTAAGTCGTAGGAATTGACCGTAGTTTGATTTGTATGAAGATAACTCCAGAATGGAGTTTCGATGGTTCCAATAGCTCCGTAGGGTAATTTTAGTCTTAGGAGCGTGTACGAATATTAATTTGGAGGTCCGTAAGTGACTTCGGCGTCAATTGACAAAAGTTGGAAAAATGGATGATTTTTGGAAAGTGTGACCGGGAGTGGAATTTTTGATATCAGGGCCAGATTCTGATTCCGGAAGTTGGAGTAGGTCCATATGTCAATTATGACTTGTGTACAAAATTTGAGGTCAATCAGACTTGATTTGATAGGTTTCGGCATCAGATGTAGAAGCGATGCGCAATTCGTGTTTTTATCATTGTTTGATGTGATTTAAAGGATCGACTAAGTTCGTATGATATTTTAGGACTTGTCTCGGGGTTAGCGATAAGAGTACACCGGCCCGTTGGTATATTCGGAAGGGGTCCTAGGGGCCCCGAGTGTGGATCGGATAGAATTCAGACCAATTTTGGACTTAGCTTCATTACTGAAGTCCCAGGCCTGCTGGTCTCATCGCAACTACGGAGGGTTTTACCGCAGGTGTGGAAGGAGAAGTGTAGAAGAGAAAAGGAGAGCCGAGGGCTAGGCTCACAGGTGTGGACACCTGGGCACAGGTGCGCCTCCGCAGGCGTGGCCATTTCCTCCACAAAAATGGAAGTAGAGAAGGAGCTTTGGGCAGGATCGCAGGTGCGGTCTCTTTCTCCGCAGAAGCGAGCTCGCATGTGCGAGCCATGGTCCGCAGAAGAGGAACTCCTGGTCTTAAGTGGAATCGGCACCAGTGATGGCTTTTCCGCAAGTGCGGTAACACAGAAGCGACCCAAAGTCCGCAGAAACGGAAGTCGCCGGGCTGAAAAGGACTAAGTTCGAGGGTTTGATTCATTATCTATTTTTGGACCTAGATAGCTCTGTTTTGGCAATATTTCGAGAGTTTTGCAAGGAAATCATTGGGGGTAAGGGAATCTAACTCAGTTTTGGTCATATTACACGAGTCTATTGTTGTTTGCATCATTTAATTAGTAATTTTAGTTAGAAATTTGGGGAAACATTTGGAAAACTTCTTAGGCTAAGATTTGGGAATTTGAAAGGCGATTCGAGGTTGGATTTAAGTAATTCTTATATGGTTGGACTCGATATCTAATGGATGTTCGGATTTTATAATTTTGGTCGGGTTCCGAGACGTGGGCCCAGGTCGACTTTTTGGAGTGATTTTTTAATTCTTTGCTAAAGTCATAATTTTATTATTTAAATTAGTTTCTTATAGTTATATTTATAGTATAAAATTATTTTGGCTAGATTCGAGACTATCAGAGTTGGAAAATCGAGGAAAAGACCTTCTTATTGATTGATTGAGTGAGGTTTGAGGTAAGTGACTTGTCTAACCTTATGTGGGGTAAATTCCCCTGAGTATTTGGTACTATTAAGGTATTTAAAATATGCGAAGGCCGTGTACGCGAGATGACGAGTGCGTACTCGGGCTCAATGTTAAAAATCCGGATTTTGCTAAGTAGTTGTTCCCTTTTTATTTCCTTAACTGAGTTACTTTAGCATGTGTAGTCATCATATTTAGCCTAATTTTACATGTCTACGTGTCTTATCTCTTATTTGTAATTTGTACAGCATGCGTAACTGAATTACCTATTTCTTTGATTCCGTATTCATTCTTTAACTGTGGGATTCTTTGCGTGTATCATCATTGTTTCAATTGTTATGTGTTGGTTTCGTGATTATTGTTGAGATGACTGTTATTGTGGCACGAGGTTTCTACCGTGTGGATTATTATTGTGGAACGAGGTTTCTATCGTGCGGGTTGTTATTGAAGCATGAGGTTTCTGCCGTGCTGTTGTTATTGTGGCACGAGGTGTCTACTGTCAAGATTGTTATTGTGGCATGAGGTTTCTGCCATGCAGATCGTTTATTATGGCACGAAGTTTCTACTGTGCAGATTGTTATTGTGGCACGAGGTTTCTGCCGTGTAGATTGTTTATTGTGGCACGAGGTTTCTGCCGTGCGGGTTGTTATTGTTGCACGAGGTTTCTGTCGTGCCGCTGTGAAATATTTACTTTTGGGATTACGAGGCGGTACCTCAGGAGTGCCGTTGTCGTTTTCCTCTGTTTGCTGCATTGTTGTTGTTATTGTTGTTGTTCCTTAACTTGTAAGATTCGTGCTTCCTTAGGTGTTGTAATTGTTTTCTTTGATTCCGTGTTGTTATCCTCTATGAATTTCTATTGTTACACTTCTCTGCCATTTCATTACATCGTTATATCTTCTGCTTTATTTTTCCTATTATTTTCAGCAGGGCCCTGACCTGACCCCGTCACTACTCTACGAGGTTAGGCTTGGCACTTACTAGGTACCATTGTAGTGTATTCATATTATGCTTATGTACATGTTTTTGTGCAGATCCAGGTGCATCCTATCAGCTTCGATATTAGTGCACTGTGTTGCTGCTTGGAGACTTCAAGGTACACTTGCCCGCGTCCGCATGCCTTAGAGTCCCCTTCTATTCTATTCTTATTTCTTTATATTTTGATAGACAATTATGTATAGGATTGTTTGGTACTGTATTTAGAGCTTGTGACTTATATCTCACCAGGTTTTGGGACTTTACGTATTGAGTTTTGGTAGATTCTTTTTATGTAATAGTTGGGGTGTTCAAGTTTTAATCTCTTATTTAATGTTTTTACATATTGATTAGGCTTACCTAGTCTTAGAGACTAGGTGCCGTCACGATATTATACAGAGGGAAATTGGGATCGTGACAGTTGGTATCAGAGCTCTAGGTTCATAGTTGTTATGAGTCACAAGCAGGTTTAGTAGAGTCTCGCGGATCGATACAGAGACGTTTGTACTTATCTTCAGGAGACTATGGAACTGTTAGGAAAAGCTTCACTTCTTTGATTCCTTATAGGGTGAAATTTTGAATTTGAATTCTAAATTTTTGTCTTTTTATTCTCTCACAGATGGTGAGGACATGTACAACTGGATCATATGACCAGACACCCGCGCCCCCTTCTAGAGCCGCGAGAGTCCAGGGCCGGGGTAGAGACCAAAGATGTCCACGTGGTGCATCCATAGCACCCGCATGAGCTACTACAGAGGAGCCACCAATAGCTACAGTTGGAGGGCAGGCACCTGAGACACCTGTTGCTGCCCCATCCCTCCAGGAGACTTTTGCCCAGTTTCTGAGCATGTTCAGCACTTTGGCTCAGGCAGGGTTGATACCACTTGCTCCTGTCACATCTCAGGCTGGAGGAGGAGCACAGACGCCTGCCGCCCATACCCTAGAGCAGCGGGTCCAGGTCGACTAGGTTCCTGAGGTCATACCAATGCAGCCAGTAGCCCCAGTGCAACCCGAGGTTAGGGCAGTAGTTTCTGAGGAGGAGCAGCTCAAGCTTGAAAGGTAATAGAAAACCCTCCTACTTTCAGTGTCTTGGCGTCAGAGGATGCCCATGGTTTTCTTTAGGAGTGCCACTGTATCCTCCGTACTATGGGTGTTTTGGACTCTAGCGGGGTTTATTTCACTACGTTCCAGCTTAGAGGATCAGTGTATCAGTGGTGGCGAGCATGTGAGTTGGGTAGTACGACCGAGGTAGCTTCACTCACTTGGACTCAATTCTCGAATATGTTCTAGAGGGAGTATGCTCCCTAGAGTCTCAGAGATACATGGCGCGCAGAGTTTGAGCAGTTGCGCCAAGGTTCTATAACCGTGTCGGAATATGCCATTCGGTTCAGTGATTTGGCTAGGCATGCACAAACCTTTGTTGCTACTGTTTGAGAGCGGGTTCGTCAATTTATTGAGGGGCTCAACCCAGTATCAGATTTAGTATAGCCCAAGAGTTTGAGATGGACATCACATACCTGCATGTAGTGGGGATTGCTAGGAGATTGGAGGGTATACTAACTCGGGAGAGGGAGAAGAGAGAGACCAAGAGGTCTCGAGAGTCTGGCACATATAATGGTACTCGTGCCCCAGCTATAGCTTGTCAGGGTATGGGTTATGTGAGTCGCCCTGTTCATTCAGCACTTCCAGCCGCCAACGATACTCTGGCCACTCATAGGCCCAAGGATCCCTATTATGCACCGCCATTGTCTATTTCACCTCCTTCATGAGGTGCTTTTAGTGATCAGTCCAACCGATCAGGCCTGAGCCAGCCACAACAGCCACGTCCTACGAGAGCTTGTTTTGAGTATAGTGACACTCATTATGGTGAGGGATTTCCCCAGACTCAGGAGGGGTGCACCTCCACAGACCACTCAGGCGCCGCGTGCCCCACTAGGTCCTCAGGCTATGATTACAGCACCAACTACCACTCCACCTGCACAGCCAGCTAGAGGTGTAGGTCGAGCAGGTAGAGGTCTCTTTAGAGGGGGAGGCCAGGCCAGATACTATGCTCTTCCTAGTAAGATGGAGGCAGTTGCATCCGACTTTATTATCACATATATTGTTCCAGTCTGTCGTAGAGATGCATAAGTCTTATTTGATCCAGGCTCCACTTATTCTCATGCGTTATCTTATTTTGCTTCATATTTGGGTGTATGTTGTAATTCTTTGAGTTCTCTTGTCTATATGTCTACACCAGTAGGAGATTCGATTGTTGTTGACCATGTGTATCAGTCGTGTTTAGTTGTTATCAATGGTTTTGAGACCAGAGCTCATTTATTGGTGCTCAGTATGGTGGATTGCGATGTTATTTTGGGCATGGACTAGTTGTCACCCTATCACGCTATCCTTGATTGTCACACCAAGATGGTGACATTGGCTATGCTAGGTCTGATGTAGTTAGAGTGGGGAGGTACTTTAGATTATGTTCCTAGCAGGGTTGTTTCATTTCTTAAGGCTTAGCGGATGGTTGAGAAGGGGTGTGATGCGTATCTAGCATATGTGAAGGATGTTAGTGTGGATACTCCTACCGTTGAGTCAGTTTCAGTAGTGAGGGATTATCCAAATGTATTCCCGGCGGATCTTCCGGGCATGCTGCCCGATAGAGATATCGACTTTGGTATTGATTTGTTACCGGGAACTCATCCCATATATATCCCACCCTATCGTATGGCCCTAATAGAGTTGAAAGAGTTAAAGGAACAGTTTCAAGAGTTGCTTGATAAGGGATTCATTAGGCCTAGTGTGTTGCCTTGGGGTGATCCTATCTTGTTTGTAAAGAAGAAGGATGGTTCTATATGAATGTGTATTGATTATGGCCAGTTGAACAAGGTTACAGTGAAGAACAAGTATCCATTTCCAGGTATTGATGATTTATTTGATCATCTTCAGGGTGCCAGAATGTTCTCTAAGATTGGCTTGCATTCATGCTATCATCAGTTGAAGATTCGGGAGCCAGATATCCCGAATACTGCTTTCAGGACTCAGTATGGTCATTATGAGTTCGTTGTGATGTCTTTTGGGATGACCAACGCCCCGACAACATTCATGCACTTGATGAACAATGTATTTCAACCATATATTGACTCGTTCGTCAATGTGTTTATTGACAAAATTCTGGTGTACTCCCGGAGCCGGGAGGATCATGAGAAACACCTGAGGACTGTGCTTCAGACCTTGATAGAAAAGAAGTTATATGCAAAATTTTTGAATTGTGCATTCTGGCTAGATTCAATGGCATTTTTGGGTCATGTAGTATCGAGTAAGGGGATCAAGGTAGATCCGAAGAAGATTGAAGCAGTGCAGAGTTGGACCAAACCGTCCTCAACTACGAAGATCCGGAGTTTTCTCGACTTAGCGGGGTATTACCGTCGATTTGTAGAGGGTTTCTCATCTATTGCAGCACCTATGACCAGATTGACCTAGAAGAGTGCTCCGTTCAGGTGGATCGAGAAGTGTGAGGAGAGATTTCAAAAGCTCAAGACCGTTTTGATGACATCCCAGTATTGGTATTGCCTACTGGTTCGGGGTCCTATATGGTGTATTGTGATGCGTCACACATTAGTCTCGATGCAGTGTTGATGCAGGACGGTAGAGTGATTGCCTACGCGTCTAGGCAGCTGAAGGTGCATGAGAAGAACTATCATGTCCACGATCTCGAGTTAGCAGCTATTGTTCATGCCTTGAAGATCTGGCGGAACTGCTTGTATGGTTTCCCTTGTGAGGTCTACACCGATCACCGGAGTCTTCAACATCTGTTTAACCAGAATGATCTTAACTTGCGGCAACGGAGATGGTTGGAGCTGCTTAAGTAATATGATATCACTATTCTATATCATCCTGGAAGGCTAATGTGGTAGCCGATGCCTTGAGTCGCAAGGTAGAGAGTTTGGGCTGCTTAGTATATCTACCAGTAGTAGGGAGGCCTTTAACCTTAGATGTTTAGGCCATGGCCAACTACTTTGTTAGATTGGATGTTTCCGAGTCGTGTCGAGTTTTGGCTTGTGTGGTTTCTCAGTCTTCTCTTTATGATTGTATCAGAGAGCGTCAGTATGATGAACCCCATCTGCTTGTTCTCAAGGACACGGTTCAACATGGTGATGCCAAAGAAGTAACTATTGGAGATAACGGTGTGTTACGGATGCAGGGCAGGCTATGTGTGCCCAATGTAGATGGCCTGTGTGAGTTGATTCTCCAGGAGGCTGACAGTTCGCTGTACTCCATTCATCCAGGTGCCGCAAAGATGTATAAGGACTTGAGGGAGCATTATTGGTGCATGTGGATAAAGAAGGAAATAGTGGAGTATGTAGCTCGGTGTCTAAATTGTCAGCAGGTGAAGTATGAGCATCAACGGCCGAGTGGATTGCTTCATAAGTTAGAGATTCTGAAGTGGAAATGGGAGCGGATCACTACGGATTTTGTTGTTGGGCTCCCACAGACTCGGAGGAAGTTCGATGCAGTATGGGTGATTGTGGATAGATTGACCAAGTCAACTCATTTCATTCCAGTGGCAACTACTTATTCTTCAGAGTAGCTGCCTCAGGTTTACATTCGCAAGATTGTCAGGCTTCATGGTGTGTTGGTATCTATCATCTTTAACCGGGGTACGCAGTTTACATCACGGTTCTGGAGAGCCGTACAACAAGAGTTGGGTACTCGGGTGGAGTTGAGTACAACATTTTACCCTTAGACAAACGGACAGTCCGAGCGCATTATTCAGATATTGAAGGATATGCTTCGTGCGTGTTTGATGGATTTTGGGGGTGCTTGGATTAGTTCTTTCCACTTGCAGAGTTTGCCTACAAAAGTTATCGGTCGAGCATTCAGATAGCACTGTATGAGGCTTTGTATGGTAGGAAGTGCCGGTCTCCGGTGGGTTGGTTTGAGCCGAGTGAGGCTAGGCTATGGGTTACAGATTTGGTTCAAGATGCTTTGGAAAAGGTTAAATGGATTCAGGATCGACTTCGTACAGCCCAATCCATACATAAGAGTTATACGGATCGGAAGGCTCGCGACATTGCATTCATGGTTGAGGAGTGGGTCTTGCTCTGGGTTTTGCCCATGAAAGGTGTTATGAGGTTCGGAAAGAAGGGAAAGTTGAGCCCTAGCTAGATCGGGATTTTTACATCCTTGAGAGGGTTGGAGAGGTGACCTACAGACTTGCACTATCACCTAATCTCTCTGTAGTTCATCCAATGTTCCATGTTTCCGTGCTCTGGAAGTATCACGGCGATTCGTCTCATGTGTTAGACTTCAGCTTAGTCTAGTTGGACAAGGATCTATCTTATATTGAGGAGCTGATGGTCATTTTGGACAGGCAGATTCAAAAGTTGAGGTCGAAGAACATCTCTTAAGTGAAGGTTTACTGGAGAGGTCATCCAGTCAAGGAGGCAACTTGGGAGACCGAGCATGATTTGTGCATCCGTTATCCTCATCTTTTCACCACTTCAGGTATGTCTCTATACTCGTTCGATGACAAACTATTATTTTAAGAGGGGAGGATGTAACGAACTAACCGATCATTTTGAGTGTATTAGCCCCGAACCCCTATTTATTTACTTCTTTGTGTGTTACTGTGGTTACGTGACTTTCCGGGAAGTTTGATTTTTGGTTTCAGAGTGAGATGGGACACAGTCCCTAAAATGAAAGTTTAAGTCGTAGGAATTGACCGTAGTTTGATTTGTGTGAAGACGATTCCAGAACGGAGTTTCGATGTTTCCAATAGGTACATAGGGTGATTTTTGTCTTAGGAGCATGTACGGATGTTGATTTGGAGGTCCGTAGGTCACTTCGGCGTTAATTGGAGAAAGTTAGAAAGATGGATGATCTTTGGAAAGTTTCACCGGGAGTGGACTTTTTGATATCAGGGTTGTATTCCGGAAGTTGGAGTAGGTCCGTAATGTTAAGTATGACTTGTTTGCAAAATTTGAGGTCAATCGCACTTGATTTGATAGGTTTCAGCATCAGATGTAGAAGTTAGAAGTTCTAAAGTTTATTAGGCTTGAATCGATACGCAATTCGTATTTTTAGCATTGCTTGATGTGATTTGAAGGTTCGACTAAGTTCGTATGATGTTTTAGGATTTGTTGGTATTAGTACGGGGTACCGAGGGCCCCGGGTGTGGATCGGATCGAATTCGGACCAATTTTAGACTTAGCTTTATTGCTGAAGTCCCAGGCCTGCTGGTGTCATCGCACCTGCGGAGGGTTTCACCGTAGTTATGGAATCGCGGGTGCGGAAGGTCAAGCACAGAAGAGAAAAGGAGAGCCCAGGGTTGGGCTCACAGGTGCGCCTTCGCAGAAGCGGAAGTGGAGGAGGGGCTTTAGGCAGGACCGCATGTGCGGTTTCTTTCTCTGCAGAAGCAGGCTCGCAAGTGTGAGCCATGGTCCGCAGAAGCGGAACTCCTGGTCTTAAGTGGATTCCTCCCCTGCGATGGTTTTCCGCAAGTGCGACGTTGCTGAAGTAACCTAAAGTCCACAGAAGAGGAAGTCGCTGGGCAGAAAAGGCCTAAGTTTGAGGGTTCGATTCATTATCAATTTTTAGACCTAGAGAGCTCGGTTTTTGGCGATGTTTCGAGAGTTTTGCAAGGAAATCATTGGGGTCAGAGATTCTAACTCGGTTTCGGCCATATTACATGAATCTATTGTTGTTTGCATCATTTAATTAGTGTTTTTAGTAGGGGTGGGCATTTGGTATTTCAGTTCGGTATTTCGGTATTCTGTTTATCAATTATGTATACCAAATACCGTACCAAATTATTTCGGTACGGTTCGGTATTTTTTATTTTGGTCCAGTACGGTTTCGATACGATTTCGGTTTAATAATCGCTAAATAAGCAACACTAACGAGTGGCAACAATACACAATGATTAACAAGTGCACAATTCTATGCAACAGTGCGCTGTGCACAACGGTTAAGGACTAAGGAGTGCAACATCTTCACAGTGTACAATTCAAACTTCAAAGCTGCCAATTCAAAGTGCACATTGCACAATTCAAAGCTTAACTCACACAGTGCAGCAGAATTCAAAGTGCATATTGTACAATTCACAATTCTGCCTAACCCACACATTGCACAACGATTAAGGACTAAGGAGTTCAACATCTTCACAATGCACATTGCACATTGCACAATTCAAAGTGTACATTGCACAATTCACAATTCTGCCTAACTCACACAGTGCAGCAGAATTAAATAAAAAACAGAGACTCTAACAGTGCAACAGTAGCAGCAGACTCTAACTCATGAAATTAACCCAATACTAACACAATTAATCAGAGAGAAAAATAAATCCAGAAAGGGGCAAGACACATATTAACAGTGACATAATTAATCAAATTTAACCTAGTTAAGCGACGATACAAGCAGAAACGAATTAAATGAAACAGAAAAATGAGATAGGACTTAACCTAAATTATACCCCAAAATTCATATCCCAAAATTCAACACTACAGCTACATCAAAATTCATAGCCCAAAATTCAAAATAACATTCCTTCTCCAACAGTACAACTATTATTATAAACAAAAACTGAAGATTGAAGAATGAAAAGTTATGAACCTGTTGAAGAGTTGAAGATTGAAGAATGAAGGTAAAAAATGAGGAAACCAACAGTAGAGTCATCGGCGCCGAGGTCGTGACGTCGTCTGACTCGTCTCTATCGCTCTGAGGTTCTCACTTCTCTGAGTTCTCTCTCACAGTCACAATAGCCAATCTCTATTTTCTTAGGTTAGGTTTCTTCCTTTCTGTTTCTCCCTTTATAATTCCCTAATCCCTATAGTGAGAGACTAAAAAGGTTTCTATTAGGCCTTGTTGGGTTGGGCTGGGGCGTTGGGCACTAGGGCAATGTAGAGAATTAGATATACAACATATTGGTTGGACTGGGCAGTATAGGTCCAACATAAAATTATTTAAAAATTCGATATTTCGGTATACCGAAATTTTAAGATCCTAATACCAAGGATCGTACCGTTATACTGAAATACCAAAAATATAATACCGAATTATACTGAAATACCAAAAAAACCAAAACAGAAATACCAAATTAAATCGGTCCGATTTGGAATTCGGTTTTTCAAATTTTATGCCCACCCCTAGTTTTTAGTTGGAAATTTGGGAGAATATTTGGAAAACTTCTTTGGCTAAGATTTGGGAAAGGCGATTTGAGGTCGGATTTGAGTAATTCTTGTATGGTGGGACTCGATATCTAATGGGTGTTCGAATTTTATAATTTTGGTCTAGTTCCGAGACGTGGGCTCAGGTCGACCTTTTGGCGCGATTTTTCAATTCTTTGCTAAAGTCATAATTTTATTATTTAAATTAGTTTCCTATAGTTATATTTATTGTATGAAATTATTTTGGCTAGATTCGAGCCGATCGGAGTTGCAAAATCGAGGGAAAGGCCTTCTTATTGATAGATTGAGCGAGGTTTGAGGTAAGTGACTTGTCTAACCTTGTGTGGGGGAAATTTCCCTTAGCATTTGGTATTGTTTAGGTATTTTAAATACGCGAAGGCCGTGGACGCGAGGTGACAAGTGCGTACTTGGGCTAAATGTTAAAAATCTGATTTTTGCTAAGAAGTTCCCTTTTTATTTTTTTAACTGAGTTACTCTAGCATGTGTAGTCATCATGTTTAGCCTAATTTCACATGTCTACGTGTATTATCTCTTATTTACAATTTGTACAACATGCATAAATGAATTACCTGTTTCCTTGATTCCGTATTCATTCTTTAATTGTAGGATTCTTTGCGTGTATCATCATTGTTTCAGTTGTTATGTGTTGGTTTCGTGATTATTGTTGAGATTACTATTATTGTGGCACTAGGTTTCTGCCGTGCAGATTATTATTGTAGCATGACATTTCTGCCGTGCGAGTTGTTATTGTAGCACGAGGTTTCTACCATGCGGTTGTTATTGTGGCACGAGGTGTCTACCATGTATATTGCTATTGTGGCACGAGGTTTCTGCCGGCGGATCATTTATTGTGACACGAGGTTTCTACCGTGCGGATTGTTATTGTGGAAGGAGGTTTCTGTTGTGCGGATTGTTTATTGTGGCACGACGTTTCTGCCATACGGGTTGTTATTGTTGCACGAGGTTTCTGTCGTGCCGCTGTGAGATATTTACTTATGGGACTACGAGACGGTACCTCAGGAGTGCCCTTTTTTGTTTTCCTCTATTTGATGCATTGTTTTTGTTATTGTTGTTGTTCCTTAACTTGTAAGATTCGTGCTTCCTTACGTGTTGTAATTGTTTTCTTTGATTCCGTGTTGTTATCTTCTATGAATTTCTATTGTTACACTTCTCTGCCATTTCATTACATCGTTATATCTTCTGCTTTGTTTTTCCTATTATTTTCAGTAGGGCCCTGACCTGACCCCGTCACTACTCTACGAGGTTAGGCTTGGCACTTACTAGGTACCATTGTAGTGTACTCATATTATGCTTCTATATATGTTTTTGTGCAGATCCAGGTGTATCCTATCAGCCTCGATATTAGTGCACTGTGTTGCTGCTTAGAGACTTCAAGGTACACTTGCACGCGTCCGCAAGCCTCGATGTCCCTTTTTATCCCATTCTTTTCTTATTTATTTATATTTTGATAGACAATGATGTATAGGATTGTTCAGTACTGTATTAGAGCTTGTGACTTATATCTCAACAGGTTTTGGGACTTTACATATTGAGTCTTGGTAGATTCGTTTTACGAAATTGTTGGGATGTTCAAGTTTTAATTTCTTATTTAATGTTTTTGCATATTGATTAGGCTTACCTAGTATTAAAGACTAGGTGCCGTCACGATATCGTACAGAGGGAATTTTGGCCACCAATTGATAACTTACCCTTCCATGATGATAGCCTCTCCTGAACTTTGAAAATGATATTCTGGTAAATATCTTTCTGCCTTCTACTGTAGAATATGGGACATCCCAAATATGTAAATGGGAATGGGTGTCTTTGAAACTTAGTGATCAAATGGACAGTGTTAACTTCATTTGCAGGTGCACCTTCATGCATATAAAAGGAAGACTTTTCTTTGTTGATCTTCTGACATGAAGCTACCTCATATTTCTCCAATACATTCATGATAAGTTGTACTGCCCTATAGTGAGAAGAACAGAAAATGATTGTATCATCTGCATAAGATAGATAGTTGATGTTGTGACTCAACTTTGACATACCAAAACCTATGAAATCTGGATTGGCAAACAAGGCATCTAAGGCTCTCCCTAGCACTTCAGCTATTAAAATAAACAAAGTAGGAGAAAGGGGATCTCCTTGTTTAACACCCCTTGAAGACTTGAAAAAGCCATTTGCCTGCCTATTCAAAAGTACTGAATACTAGTTATTAGACACTAATCTTAATATCATGTCAATGAAGATCTCTCCAAATCCCATTTGCCTCAACACCTTTGTCAAAAAAAACCACGAGACACCATGATAAGCCTTTGCCATGTCAAATTTGATGACCACATTAGATGGCTTCCCTCTGAACCTTATGTTAGTTATGATCTCTTTAGTTAACAAGATATTCTCCACAATACTTCTACCTTTAACAAAACCAACCTGATTAGGGGAGATTAATGAAGGCAGTAGCTCTACTAACCTCTCATGAATCACTCTTGATATGATCTTGTTAGAGAAGTTGCTTAAAATGATTGGCCTCATATCTGAAAATGTAGCTACATTCTTCTTCTTTGGAAGCAACATAAGGTTTGTGTGAGTGATCAAATTTGGAAGTTCTGTACCACAAAAGAATGACTTAACAATATTAAGCACATCATCACAGATAACCTCCCAGGTAGCATGATAAAACTGGCCAGTGAATCCATCAGGACCACTCGCACTATCACCATTCAGACCATACATTGCTGCCTTAACCTCTTCCATGGTAGGTGCTTCCCACAACCTTTCATTTTGCTCAGCAGAAATCATCCTAGGGACATGATTAATGATATCAAAGTTATTAGGAATCCTTTTTTTCAGTGAATTGAGCTTGGAAAAATCTACTGCCTCCTTTGCCATTACTTCTTGAGATTCAATCCAATTATCATTATTGTCCAATATTCTGGATACATTCAGCCTTTTCTTGCCTCTCACATGAGCATGAAAACACTTAGTGTTTCTATCCCCATACTTAAATCACTGCATTCCTGCCTTTTGTCTCCAAAACTCCTCTTCAAGGTGATAGTATCTTGTAAGATCAGCTTCTACCTTATGCAATTTTGCTCTATTCTAGGATATTGGATTCAATTCAAACTCAATCTCATGCACATTAATTACATCCTCTAGTGTTGCAATTTGTTTAAAAATGTTTCCAAATGTATCCTTGATACAAGTTGCCAATGCAGTTGACGAGCGCAAAACCGGCGTATAAATTTAGACTCGCTAGTCAAAGATAGCATAATATAAAATTGTCTCCATAGGGATTGGTTTCAACAATGCTCTATTAATTCTTCAGCTTAACACTATCCAGGATAATCAAACTTTTGATTTATGTTATTATTGACTACAAATAAACTAAGATTATCAACTGTAAGAAACTGGTGATACCCGAATGATTAGTAATAACAAAGGAATATCAATGAGAAAGGCAAGAGTGAAGACAAGATATGTGATCAACTATTGTTCTGGGTACTCTGTGCTAAATTCAATCTTAGATTCTATTGATTCTTTCGAGTTCAATAGATGATCAGGCTACTTTAGGGATTCTAATTCTTCTTCCGAATAAATTTGATTCCTTTAGCTAACCTAATGACAATTCCTATGAATATATGCACTAAATTAGTGAATGAATGATCTTTTGAAGAACACCTCTCGGTTATTCTCCTGAACTGGGTAAATCGATACCTGCTTAAGCTCTTTCGATTACCTAGAATAGGTGTAAACTCAACCCAATTAAGATGGTACAAAGCAAATGGCAGCAAACTTCTCTTTCGATTAAAGTAAAACTACAATAAACCTTGCAATTCAATTAATAACTCATTCAGTAAGGTTGAGCAATTAACATAGAGTAAAACCCAAAACAATAATCAATTCACAACATCGGTCAACAACCTTGAGGAGAATTACTCCATAATGAAGAAAGTATTCAAAACAAGAGCATTAGAAGAACAAGAAGACATTACAATTCCCAAATTCAACCAAACTTTCGCATTGAGTGAATTGGATCAAGTCTCTCACTTTCCCGTTGCTTCCGTGCTATTCTCCCTCTAAAGTTCTCCTAAAATTTTAAGATACTCTCTTTTTAGACGAGCTGGGCTTCATATAGGTCAAGGAAAGTCTCCCCCAAAATTATAATTTTAGCCCTTGGAATTTTTTCTCGGAAGGACGTGCGCGGCCGCGCACCTGGGCAGGTGACCGCACATATGGCCGCGCACTTTGGCCAGTTCTGCTTGACTTGCGCGGCCCAGTGCGCAGCCCATGCGCGGACGCGCACCTGGACAAATTTCTGCACTCTTCTTCATTCTTCTTTTTAAGTGTGCTATCCTCATTTGATCCTCAAACAAACTCCCAATTTATTCCATTAGCTTTTACTTGGCCATCAACGCTCCATATTAGCTCAAAAACGGTCCCTAACCTCATTGTAGCCCGGAATTGCTCCTGCAAGGCATAAAGTACTCAGTCAGAGCAATTTACTACCATTTAACGCTCAAATATCAGTAAAGTACAGCGAATTAGAGTGCAAATAGTGGCCAAAATACATAGTTATAGCCTACCATCAACACCCCACACTTAAACCATTGCTCGTACTCGAGCAATCAAACCACACTTTACATAGACGCAACCTCACTAAGCAACTTTCCTAACTCATTATTCCAAGAATATTTAAAATAGACTTATAAGCACACTAATGTAACATCTTCACCTCAAGAATTGACTCACAAACACCACACATTATTCACAACTTACTCACTTACTCTAACACAGAGGTCAAGAATTACCTTTCCTTCATGAATCATATGCTCTCACACAACAAAAGAGAGTAGTTCCACAAACAATAAAATTCAAGAACAATTGGAAACTCAAAATAGAAAGAATTCACTTACTCTCAAAAACAACATTCATGTGCCACAAAATATGAACCATAGGCTTTTCCGTAGTGTACTACTCTACTAATTGAGCTCATTCAGTCAAGGATCAAGTAGGACTTTTAACTGGTTGTAATATAGGCCGCGGGACGGGTATGATACATTTAGTTATAAGAGTGACTACACCTCCCTAAGCACTTTAATACATACACTTTTACATTCAAAACCCCACACTTATGTCAAACCATACTCCACCTTGACATCAACATGCATTAACTTCCCAATTTATTTAAGCACCATTACATCAAGAGTTACTACTTATCAATGAATCTCATTCACAACAATACAACTATTTTTTTCTTTTTCAATTCAAGTGGCTCTTACTTTTTCAATTCAGTGCACCTTTCTCCTTATTTCAAAAGTTCCACTCAAAATCCAAACCAACCACCCCCCACTTCAACTTTTACAAAGTTCATAATAATTTCAAGTGCTCATGAGAGGTACAAGGTTCAAACAGATATTCAATTAAAACAATTGGGTAAGGCTTGTAATGTGGTTGCCAAAGAAATAGGATTACAGGCTCAACGGGGTTAACTACGATACATAATTGGTGGGTAAATTATATAGCTGGCTTAACAAAGAAATGCCTATATCACTTTCAAGATTGAACAAAACTACTATTTCGCTTTGAAAACACACGTGGCAAGTTCTAGACATCAAATGCAATGCACAAAATACAACAAACCTCACACGCACATGGCACATAATTCACACAAGATTGGACTCATGAAGACACTCTAGTCAAAGCAGTTAATCAAAGTTAAGAACATACAACTTAAGGCACTTATACAAGAGTCAAAAACTGAGCCTAAGCGTCACACTAAAGCACTCACTATTCTCAAGGCATAATGAAGTTAAGAGACCTTGTTTTCATTTCAAACCATAGCAGAAGGGTACCTACTTCTAAAAATAATAAAGCTAACTACACCCGGTTCAAACCATAGCCACATGGGTGGTTCTCTGCTATATGTGTCATATTAGTCTTCTGCTTCCGAATTTTCCCCAAACACTGGCAACCGGTAGGCCCTCCGAATGGCCTTTATGGATGCATCCACACTCTTCTTTCGAACCGTGCAGACATGGTTAATATGTTTTGGGCAGTTCATATAAAACTCCCGAACAACCATTAAATTGGCTTTGTCAAGTTCTTCAAATAATATCCCCAGCCCTCGCCGGACCAATTCACGATACATATTGGGGCAGTCATTTTGCAGGGACCCCATATCAATTCCCCTCTCCGTTATGGGTTTCTTGGGTGCCTTTTTACAGAAGCGTTCCTAGGCTGCAGTGGATACGAACTTCTTATTATCAAACGGGCGAGTATTGGCAGAAGCTCGCGGCCAAGACGAGCCAACGTGACCACTAGAGGAAGCACCTGTGGTTCTTCGTTTCTTGGATGACATCGTAATACCTGTAAAAAATACCAATATCAGCTAAAAGCACGATGGGTGGACCAAGAGCAGTTACTCATACTTCACCAGCACACTTGGTCACAAAATTAATTTTTCAAACTCTTTGGGGCATTCACACAAACACCTGATATGCACTGTCCTCCCGATCCCCCAAACACCAATGTTGTAACCACAATTCGATGAAAGATACACCAATGTCACACCTAACCCATCATGGTGAAATTCAACTATCACCTCAACACAAGAACAAGTATAACTAGAAATAAATAAATAACAAAAATCTACTACAATTCAAGAAAAAGAAAAGAAAATAAACTAAATTAAGAGGGGGGAAAACACGTCACTTACCTGAGGGGAACTTGTGAGGATTTGGGTTGGGGAGAAGAGGAAGGAAAACATCGTCAATTGATGGTGGGTAGCTATGGAAGAGAAGAGATGAGAAAAGGGGGTAGTTTTGGGATTGTTGATAAGAAGAGGAAAGGGTGGGAATTTTGAAATTGGGGGTGTTTAGGAAGGAGGGGTTCGAAATTAGGTTAAGAAGGGGGGGGGGGGGGGGGGGGGTCGCGAAACAAGAACGAAAAGAGAGAAAAAAAAAAACTTACCTGTGCGCGGGCGCGACTGCGCACGTGTGGCAGTGAGGGGTCAAAAATGTGCGGCCATGTGCGCGGTCGATGCGCGACCGTGCATGTTTGGCAGTGAGGACCTGAAAGTGCGTGGCCATATGCGCGGTCAGTGCGCGGCCGCGCATGTTTGGTTTTTGTTTTTTCCAATTAATACCTACTACATCATAGTACACACTAAATAAAAGATAATCTAACTAGTAGAAGGGTTAGAGGTAGTTTTGAGTTATAGTCGTCAGCTTGAATCAACCGGGCATCCTCAGTTGATTTTGATGCTCCAGGATTGCTCTGCAAATCCTCTAACAAGATACGGTTTTAGTCTGTGCCCTCTTACTTTGAAAATTTCTATTCCGTCTTGGTTCTGGATCTCAATTTTCCCGTATGGTGATACATGCTTCACCACATATGGTCCTATCCATCTAGACTTGAATTTTCCAGGAAATAATTTGAGCCTACTATTGTACAGTAAGACTCTGTCCCCTTCATGAAATTCATTTGGCTTAATCAGACGATCATGCTACCTTTTAGTCTTTTCCTTGAAGATCCGTGCACTTTCATATGCGTCTAGTCTGAACTCTTCCAATTCATTCATCTGCTCCAACCTGTGATCACCTGCAAGACTAAGATCAAGATTAAGCATCTTTATTGCCCAATAAGCCTTATGTTCTATCTCAACAGGTATGTGACAAGACTTACTCTACACTAATTTGAATGGAGAAATCCCTATGGTCGTTTTGAACGCAGTTCTATACGTCCATAGTGCTTCATCCAACTTGACAGACCAATCTTTACGAGAAGCACTAACCGTCTTTTCAAGAATTTGTTTTAGTTCCCGGTTATCCACTTCGACTTGCCCACTAGTTTGGGCATGGTACGAGGTTCATGTTTTGTGTGTGACCCCATACTTGGACAACAGTGCCACAAACTTCTTGTTTGCAAAGTGTGACCCATTCTCACTGATAATCACTCGAGGTGTCCCAAAACGGGTAAAGATGTTTTTCCGCAAAAACTCACACACCACCCGAGCATCATTGGTCCTAGTAGGGATTGCTTCAACCTATTTAGAGACGTACTCAATGGCCACTAGGATATACTCATGAGAATGCGACATTGGGAACTGACCCATGAAGTCGATGCCCCAAACGTCAAAACTTTTACATACCAGAATGGAGTTGAGCGGTATTTCATCACTCTTGCTAAAATTACCTGATCTCTGACACTTGTCACATGAAGATACATACGCCCTTGCATCTTTGTACAGCGTAGGCCAAAAGAAACCAGCTTCCATGACCTTTGCTGCTGTGCGATTTCCACCATAGTGACCTCCAGCTGGTCCATTGTGGCAATGAGACAGAATGCTTGCCATTTCTTTTTCAGGCACACACCGTCGAATCACACCATCTGCACACAGTTTAAACAAGAACGAGTCATCCCAAAAATAACTTTTTACCTCACCTTGAAGCTTCCTTCTTTGATCACGAGTGAGGTCATGGGGTAACCATCCACTAGCCAAAAAGTTGGCTACATCCGCATAACAAGGCGGCCTTTTAGAAACCACTGCTATGGAAAAACTCTGCTCATCAGGGAACTCTTCCCTTATTTTGACTCTTTCAACTGGAGGTTTCTCAAGCTGAGATAGATGATCTGCGACTTGATTTTCTATTCCTTTCCTATCTTTTATTTCCAAGTCAAACTCTTGGAGCAACAACACCCACCGCATCAGACGCGGCTTGGATTCCTTCTTATTCAACAAGTATTTCAACGCTGAGTGATTAGTGTGTACAATTACCTTGCTTCCCACCAGGTATGATCTAAACTTGTCAAAAGCAAAAACCACAGCAAAAGACTCATTCCCAATAGTGGCATAATTTACTTTAGCATCATTCAATGTCCTGCTTGCATAGTAGATGGGTCTAAACATTTTATCTCTTCGTTGCCCCAGAACCACTCCCACAGCTACATCACTCGCATCACACATTATCTCAAATGGCTGGCTCCAATCAGGTGTCACCATAATATGAGCACTCACAAGCTTTTCCTTTATCAATTCGAATGCTCTTAAGCACTCCACATTGAAAATAAACTTGGCATCCTTCGCTAGCAATTGTGTCAACGGCTTGGTAATGCAGGAATTGTTTTTATAAACCTCCTATAGAACCCAACATGTCCCAAGAAGCTTCTTATGCTCTTCACCGAAGTCGGGGGAGGGAGCCTAGCAATAACTTCCACCTTAGCTTTGTCAACCTCAATTCCATGAGCAGTTACCTTGTTGCCCAGGACAATTCCCTCATTTACCATGAAGTGACACTTCTCCCAGTTAAGAACCAAGTGAGTGGCTTCACAACATTCAAGCACGAGCTTCAAATTTATCAAACAATCCTCAAAGTCATCACCAAAATGGGTGAAATCATCCATAAACACCTCTAGACACTTCCCATTTAAATCAGAGGATATAGATTTCATGCACCTCTGAAAAGTGGTAGGTGCATTACATAGCCCAAACGACATCCTCCTGTAAGCAAAAATACCTGGCGGGCAAGTGAATATGGTCTTCTCAACATCTTCTGTGGCAATAGGTATCTAATTGTAGCATGAATACCCATCCGGGAAGCAGTAGCATCCGTGTCCAGCTACCTTCTCGAGCATTTGATCAATAAAAGGGAGTGGAAAATGGTCTTTCCTTGTTGCCTCATCCAGCCTTCTATAATTAATGCACATTCTCCACTCGGTGACTATTCTTGTGGGGATCAATTCATTATTTTCATTTTTCACCACTGTCATGCCCCCCCCCCCCCCC
>AWOL01S0004294.1:37337-61336 GCA_000715115.1 Nicotiana otophora
CGGGTACAACTTGCACTGGACTAGTCCACTGGCTATCAGAGATGGGAAAAATCACTCCCACATATAGCAATTTGATGATCTCCTTATGCACTACCTCCTTCAAAGTTTTGTTCATCTTGCGTTGAAGCTGCACCACTGGCTTGTTGTTTTCTTCCAACAGGATTTTGTGCATGCATATGGCTGGACTGATTCTTTGAATATCAGCTATGCTCCAACCAATGGCCTTCTTGTTCTTTGACAGTAGCTCCACCAGTTTTTGCTCCTGTGTACCTGTCAAATCAGCAGAAATAATCACAGGAAAGTTGTTAGTTTCAAGAAAAGCATATTTCAAGCGAGTGGGGAGGACTTTCAATTCCACATTACGCTTAGAAGCCTCCTCTTTTCGTTTCTCCTCATCAACCACTTGCTCCTCAGTTTCAAGAGCTTCAACCTCTTTCCTTATTTCAGGATCTTCACCATCCACTGTGTTAGACTGAGTAATACACCTCTCTAGAGTATCTCCCACAAGCTTGTCAAACTTGAACTTCTAAGCCAACTCCCCAATGACATCTAGCTTGAAACACGAGTAGGTAGACACCCTATCACTGAGGTATTTCATCATTCTCTTCATTTGGAACACTACTTTCTCAGTTACTACTCTAAGCATAAGCTGCCCCTCATAAATATGAAGGATGGATCTACCTATACACAAAAATGACCTCCCTAGAATTAAAGGCACCTCCTTGTTCACCTCCATATCCGCCACAATAAAATCGATGGGGAACACAAATTTGTCCACCCGCACTAGAATATCTTCAATGATTCCCTCATGTAGAATGGTGGTCTGGTCGACCAGTTGTAGGGATATTGGTATTGATTTGATCACTCCAAGTTCACCTTCCAGTTTCCTGAATACAGACAGAGGCATTAGATTTATAGACGCACCCGAATCACAGAGGGCCTTGTCAAAATTTTCACTCCCCAACGAGCATGGTATGGTGAAGCTTCCTGGGTCCCCACACTTTGGGGGAATTTTGTTCTGCAATATAGTACTGCAGTGGGCATTCAGCTTGACTCCTGTTGTCTCCTCTAATTGTTTCTTGCTAGACAGGATTTTCTTCAAGAACTTTGCATAAGCGGGCATTTGAGTGAGTACCTCTGTGAAGGGGATGGTCACATAAAGTTGTTTGAGCATCTCCAAGAATTGCCCAAAACACTTGTCAAGTTTCTCCCTCTTCATCTTTTGAGGGAATAGCAGAGCTGGCATATGTCTACTTTCTTCAATATCTTTTTGTACCGCACTATTCTGGCTCTTTTGCTCTTCATACTTTTCCTCTGCTGGTGTCTCATTTTGCTTGTTGACCACTTCCGATTTAGCCTTCACTATTGGGTCAGTCAACGTTTTTCCGCTTTTCAGGGTTACAACTTTGATTGTTTCCTTCGGGTTCTTTTCACTGTCAGATGGGAGAGTCCTAGGAGCCTCTCAGACAACAAATTTGCAATATGTCCCATTTTCCTTTCTAAGTTCCGGATAGTCGTGCCCTGAGTCTCGAATTTTTCATCTGTTTTGTTGATGAATGCCTTCATGAGATATTCCATATTTGATTGATTTGGCTGTGGTGGCTGGTATTGTTGCTTCTGTTGGTTCTGAAAACCTGGTGGTCCCTGACCCTGGGGTATGAGATTATTTTGCTTCCATGAGTTCAAGCTCCCTTTAGGTGAACTCCACGAAAAACCTGGATGTCTTTGACCCATAGAATTAAAGTTGTTCCCACCTTGGTAGTTTCCTCTATTAAAATTTTCCACAGCGTTGACCTCCTCAGCTGTAGCTTGGCACTCGTGTGTAGGGTGTCCCATCCTACAGATATCACAACCCACTTGTGGCTGAGTTTGCACCTGAGCCATAGTCAATTGCTTGATGTCCTTAGCCATTGCTGTAATTTGGGCCTGCATTGCTACAGATGATTCTACTTGGTGTACCTCTGCTGATTTTCTCCTATTCCCTTGGTCTGTGGACCATTGATCTGTATCTTCAGATAGTTCATTCAAGAGAGTAACAATCTCTTTCAGAGTTTTCTTCATCATAGGGCCTACAACTGCACAATTTAGCAATCTCCTTGATGACGGGTTTAAACCGTCCCAAAAGTCCTGAAGTTGCATCCATTGCTCCATTCCGTTGTGAGGGCACCTCGCAGCAGCTCCTTAAATCTTTCCCATGCTTCGAACACTGTCTCTCCTTTGCCTTGGCTGAAATTGTGAATCTCCTTCCTCATCCTTCTAGTCTTAGCAGCCGAGCAATATGTTTCCAGAAACTTGGTGGTCATCTCCTCCCATGTACGGATTGACCCAGTAGGCAAACTTCTCAGCCACTGCTTTGCATCATCCTTCAGCGAGAACGGGAATGCTCTGAGGTATATAGAATCATGTGATGCTCCATTGTAGCAAAATGTGTTCATCATTTCTTCAAAGTCTATCCGATGGTTGTTGGGATCTTCATTGGGTTTGCCTCTGAAAATGCAATTATTCTGAATGGTCTGGATGACTCCCTGTTTGAGTTCACAATTGTTGGCATCGATGGGTGGGGGGCTCACACTAGACTGTTGTTGGTTGGACACTGGTCTAGCATAATCTCCCAGTGATCTCCTAGGCCTAGGACCTGTATTTTCAAATGCATCCTCGATAATTCAGTTGGGATTGAATCTTCGATCCTCATCAACCATTTCATCAATTCGGCCGCTAACCGTGCTTCCTGTTGCTGAGCCGCCTCTCTGTCAGCTAGGTCTACTATCTCTTTATTGTTCACCATTTTATCCTGAGTTGAAGGTTGACCCAACAATAATCCACTTGATCCTTTCTCTCTTTTCAACTGCCTCAGGTGTTTGTCTAACTCTGTGTCGTATGACACCAAGTCCTTTGAAGGGGATCGAGTCATACACCGCTGAGCTTAACCTGTTGCCTGCACACAGATGAAAAGAGCGTAAAAAAGGAAAATAAAATAAAATAATTCCTGAATTAGCACTGAAAACTAATTTAAACACTATTAATCGCCAATCCCAGGGAACGACGACAAAATTTGAGAAGCACAAAACCGGCGTATAAACTTAGGCTCGCGAGTCAAAGATAGTATAGTATCAAATTGTCTCCACAGGGATTGGTTTCAATAATGATCTATTCATTCTTCAGCTTAACACTATCCAGGATAATCAACCTTTTGATTTATGTTATTATTGACTACAAATAAACTAAGATTATCAACTGTAAGAAACTTGTGATACGCCATTGATTATTAATAACAAAGGAATATCAATGAGAGAGGCAAGGGCGATGACAAGATATGTGATCAACTATTGTTCAGGGTACTCTGTGCTAAATTCAATCTTATCTTCTATTGACTCTTTCGAGTTCAATAGATGACCAGGCTACTTTAGGGATTCTAATACTTCTTCTGAATAAATTTGATTCCTTTAGCTAACCTAATGACAATTCCTATGAATATATGCACTAAATTAGTGAATGAATGATCTTTTGAAGAACGACTCTCGGTTATTCTCCTGAACTGGGTAAATCGATACCTTCTTAAGCTCTTTCGATTACCTAGAATAAGTGTAAAATCAACCCAATTAAGATGGTACAAAGCAAATGGCAACAAACTTCTCTTTTGATTAAAGTAAAATTACAATAAACTTTGCAATTCAATTAATAACTCATTCAGTAAGGTTGAGAAATTAACATAGAGTAAAACCCAAAACAATAATCAAACTTTACAAGACATTACTCCATAACGAAGAAAGTATTCAAAACGAGAGTATTAGAAGAAAAAAAAGACATTACAATTCCCACATTCAACCAAACTTTTGTATTGAGTGAATTGGATAAAGTTTCTCGCTTTCCCGTTGCTTCCGTGCTTCTTCTCCCTCCAAAGTTCTCCTAAAATTCCAAGCTACCCTCTTTTTAGACGAGATGGGCTTCATATAGGTCAAGGAAAGTCGTCCCCAAAATTACAATTCTAGCCCTGGGAATTATTTCTCAGAAGGACGTGCACGGCCGTGCACCTGGGCAGATGACCGCGCATCTGGCCGCGCAGTTTGGCTAGTTTTTGCTTGACTTGCGCGGCCCAGTGCGCGGTCCATGTGCGACTGCACACCTGGGCAATTTTCTGCACTCTTCTTCGTTATTCTTTTTATGTGTGCTATCCTCCTTTGATCCTCGAACGAACTCCCAATTTACTCCATAAGCTTTTACTTGGCCTTCAACGCTCCATATTAGCTCAAAAACGCTCCCTAACCTCATTGTAGCCCGGAAAAGCTCATGCAAAGCATAAAGTACACAGTTAGAGAAATTTACTACTATTTAATGCTCAAATACCAGTAAAGTGCAGCGAATTAGAGTGTAAATAGTGGCCAAAATAGCCTATCATCAGCATTCTACACCTTCTTTTGCTTACTTTGGAATAAAATAAATGGATTCCCCATGGTATCAGCTACCCAATTCTCATTCACCACCTTCAGAAAAGTCTCATGTTTGGTCCAGAAGTTGAGAAACTTCAAAGGTTTCTTAACTTGGACAGTGTCAATGTTGCAAGACAATAAGAGAGGGGCATGGTATGAACCATACTTGATCACGTGCTCAACCTCCAATGCTGGGAATAAATCTAAGAACTATTGATTTGAAAAGAACCTATTAAGCCTCTTAAAGATGCAATCAATATCAGACCTCCCATTCCATCAAGTATACAAATTCCCTTTGAAGCCAAGATCATACAATGCACATGTGTCCACACAATGTGCAAAGTCTTCAACTTCACTCAAGTAAACTGGCAGGGCCCCATATTTCTCCTCCTTAGATAGAATCACATTGAAATCTCCTCCTACAAGCCAAGGAGATTTCATATCTGAAGCTAAGTGGTACATGGAAGCTGTCACGACCCGAAATTCCCACCGTCGGGACCGTGATGACGCCTAACATTTCATTTGCTAGGAAAGCCAACGTTAGAGAATCATTAAACCAATTCTTATCCCATTCAGTAAATAACAGCAAGTTAGCTAAGGTGAATTATAATGAGTTCGGAAATAATATAAAACTGCATTTAATTATTACCACCCGGATCTGGAGTTACAATTCACGAGCATTCTAGAATTTACTACAAGTAATAGTCTGAAAGAAATACAACTATCTGAATGAAAGAAACAGTAGAATAGAAAAGATAGACGGGGACTTCTAGGTCTGTGAACGCCGACAGTTCTACCTTGAGTCTCCGGACAGCGGACCAATAGCAAAATCTCGATCAACCCAAGCCGGTACCAAAATCTGCACGGAAAGTACAGAGTGCAGTATCAATACAACCGACCCCATGTACTGATAAGTGTCGAGCCTAGCCTCGATGAAGTAGTGACGAGGCTAAGGCAAGGCACCTACAAATCAACCTGTACCATTTAACAATGTATATACAAATAACAGTAATGAAGAGCTAAACAAGAATTATCGGGAGGGGGAAACATGCTGGGGAAAATACGAAATAAAGAGCTACAACATAATAAGAACTGGAACAACAAATATACTATGAGTCAATAGGAGCACGAATACAGTAAAGGAAAAATACACGTCATCACCCTTCGTGCTTTTACTCTCAATCTCACCATAAAATCAATAGAAACGGCACGACATCACCCTTCGTGCATTAGCTCTCATATCATGGCACGACATAACCCTTCATGCTTTTACACTCACAATATGGCACGACATCACCCTTCGTGCATTAACACTCACAATATGGCACGGCATCACCCTTCGTACATTAACACTCACAATAAGGCACGACATCACCCTTCGTGCATTAACACTCCTAATAGGGCACGACATCACCCTTCGTGCATTAACACTCTCCCTTACCATAATGCAATGCATAAATAATAACAGGGCGATAGAATAACAAGTACAAACCTTACTTCAACATTTGGTTCCACAATATCAATCTCAACTTTGAAATAAATACTCAATTATCAACAGAAAATCCGTAAACATGATAAGAACGATAAATTTAACAACACTAGTATAACACGTAGCCACTTAATTATCAATTATCAATCTCAACTTGATAATTCCCTCAAGTCAGGGTTAGACACAACACTTGCCTTGCTCCGAAGGCCACTTAATTCTCAATCACAACTTTTCCTCTAGAATTCACCTCCAAACCACTCGTATCTATTCAAAAATGAATCAATAATATCAAATATTGCTCAAGGAATCAATTATATTGTATAAACTAAATTTCCCAAATTTTCCTCAAAAAAGTCAAAAAAATTGACCCCGACCCCGACCCCGACCCCGCTTGGTCAAAACCCGAGGTTCGGACCAAAATCCATTTACCCATTCACCCCCGAGCTCGGATATATAATTAGTTTTGGAATCCGACCTCAAATTGAGGTCTAAATCCCCACATTTTCGAAATCCCTAGTTTATATCCTAACTCCTAATCCTACCATGAAAACTCTAGATTTTAGGTTGATAATTCATAAAATATAATGGGTAATTGAAAGAAAATGGTTTAGAATCACTTACCAACACTTTGGGGAAGAAACAGACTCTTGAAAATCGCCTCTACCCGTTTGGTTCTTGAAAAATGTTGAAGAAATGGCTTAAACCCGTATTTGATTATGTTTTATGCACTGGGCGACAGTGTGCATCGCGTTCGCGAGGCCACTGTCGCGTTAGAGCATTGGCAGCCAGGCCTTCACGTTCGCGAGACAGTGTTCGCGTTCGCGTAGGCTACCCCTCCTACCCTTCGCGTTCGCGAGGCATTGCTGGGGTTCGCGATGTAGGAAAGGATGACTCCCCCCCTCCCCCCCAAGTTCCTAACACTACGCGTTCGCGATGAGCTCATCACGTTCGCGAAGGGTAATTCCCCCATCGCTTCGCGTTCGCGACCAAGCCTTCGCGTTCGCGCAAAAGAAAATTCCGGCCACATCAGTTTTCTCTTCGCGTTCGCGAGAGGACCTTCACGAATGCGAAGATGGACATGCCAAAACACCAGAATCTGCAGAAAGCCATATTTTCCAAAGTCTAACACATCTCGTGCCCTATCCGAAACTCACCCGAGCCATCGGGGCTCCAAACCAAACATGCACACAAGTCTAAAAGCATCATACGGACTTGCTCGCGTGGTCAAATCGCCAAAATAACACCTAGAATTACGAATTCAGCACCAAATCGAATGAAATTCTCAAGAACACTCTATAGTTTCTATTTTCTTAGCTGGACGTCCGAATCATGTCAAACTAACTCCGTTTCTCACCAAATTTCATAGATAAGTCTTAAATATTATAATGAACCTGTATCGGGCTCCAGAACCAAAATACGGACCCGATACTAACAATGCCAAACATCAAATAATTTTCAGACTTTTAATTTTCATCAAAAATTCATAACTCGAGCCAGGGACCTCCGATTCGATTCCGAGCATACTCCCAGGTCCCATAATTCGATACAGACCCACCGGGACCGTCAAGACACAGATCCGGGCTCGTTTACCAAAAATGTTGACCGAAGTCAACTAAAATCAATCTTTAAGGCATAAATTCATATTTTTATCAATTTTCTACATAAAGCTTTCCGAAAACATGCCCGGACTGTGCACGTAAATCGAGGAGGGTAAAAATGAGATTTTTAGGGCTTAAGAGTGCAGAATCGAGTTCTAAATCATAAGATGACCTTTCCGAGGAATATGTGACTGCCACAGGAATAAAATGCGCTGACTTAGTCAACTTGTCCACAATGACCCAAACGGCATCGAACTTCCTCTAAGTCCGTGGGAGGCCAACAACAAAATCCATAGTGATACGCTCCCACTTCCACTCAGGAATCTCTAACCTCTGAAGTAAACCACCAGGTCTCTATTGCTCACACTTTACCTGCTGGCAATTTAGGCACTAAGCTACATATGAAACTATTCCTTTCTTTATCCTCCTCCACCAATAATGCTGCCACAAATTTTGATACATCTTGTCGGCGCCCGGATGAATAGAATACCGGGAACTGTGGGCCTCCTCAAGAATTAACTCACAAAGTCCATCCACCTTAGGAACACAAATACGACCCTGCATCCTCAAAACTCCGTCATCTCCAACAGTAACCTGCTTGGCACCACCGTGCCGCACTGTGTCTCTAAGGACAAGCAAATGAGGATCGTCATCCTGTCGATCTATAATGCGCTCAAACAAAGAAGACCGAGTAACTATACAAGCTAGAACACAACTGGGCTTAGAAACATCCAACCCCATGAACTGGTTGGCCAGGGCCTGAACATCCAATGCAAGCGTCCTCTCATCAATTGGAATATTAGCAAGACTACCCATACTAGCTGACTTTCTACTAAAATCACCGGCCACCACATTGGCCTTCCCAGGATGATACAATATGGTGATATCATAGTCTTTCAATAGCTCCAACCACCTCCTCTGCCTCAAATTAAGTTCCTTCTGCTTGAACAAATACTACAAGCTCCGATAATCAGTGAATACCTTACATGGCACGCCGTAAAGATAGTGCCTCCAAATCTTCAGCGCGTGAACAATAGCTGCCAGCTCTAGATCATGAACAAGGTAATTCTTCTCATGAACCTTCAGCCTCCGCGAAGCATATGCAATACCCTCTGCTGATACAACGTGAGTCAAGAAAGCAACTGAACTCAACCAAAACTCGTATTTTGAGAATTTAGCATATAATTGGCTGTCTCTTAGAGTCTGAAGAACGATCTGAAGGTGCTACTCATGCTCCTCTCGGCTGTGGGAGTAGATCTAGATATCATCAATAAACACAATCACAGAGGAATCCAAGTAGGGCTTGAACACCCGGTTCATCAAATCCATGAATGCTGATGGGGCATTGGTCAGCCCAAATGACATCACTGAGAACTCATAATGCCCATACTGAGTCCGAAAAGCTATCTTAGAAACATCGAATGCCTTAATCCTCAATTGATGGTAGCCAGATCTCAAATCAATCTTCGAAAACACCTGGGCACCCTGAAGCTGATCAAATAAATCATCAATCCTTGGCAATGTATACTTATTCTTGATGGTGACCTTGTTCAACTGCCGATAATCTATACACATCTTCATCGATCCATCTTTCTTCTTCACAAACAACACAGGTGCACCCCAGGGAGAGACACTAGGTCTAATGAAGCTCTTATCAAGAAAATCTTGCAACTGCTCCTTCAATTCGTTCAACTCTGGCGGGGCCATACGGTATGGCGGAATAGAAATGGGATGAGTGCCCGGAGCCAAATCAATGTAGAAACCAATATCCCTGTCGGGTGGCATCCCCGATAGGTCTGCAGGAAACACCTCTGGAAACTCACGAACAATCGGCATTGAACCCATGGAAGGAACCTCCGCACTAGAATCGCGGACATAAGCTAGATAAGCTAGACACCCCTTCTCGGCCATATACCAAGCCTTCACATAAGAGATAACCCTGCTGGTAGAATGGCCAAGAATCCCTCTCCACTCTAATCGAGGCAACCCCTACAAGGCTAAGGTCACCATCTTGGCGTGACAATCTAATATAGCATGATAGGGTGACAGCCAATCCATACCCAGTATGATATCAAAATCAACCCTATCTAGCATTGGCTGCCAAGCCTTCACGTTCGCGAGATAGTGTTCGCGTTCACGTAGGCTACCCCCCTAGCCTTCACGTTTGTGAGTCATTGCTTGCGTTCGCGATGAAGGAAAAGCTGACTCCCCCCCCCCCGTGCCTAACACAATGCATTCGCGATGAGCTCGTCGTGTTCGCGAAGGGTAATGCCCCCATCGCTTCGCGTTCGCGAAGAAGAAAATTCTGGCCTTATCAGTTTACTCTTCGCGTTCATGAGAGGACCTTCGCGAACGCGAAGAAGGACATGACAGAACATCAGAATCTGCAGAAAGCCATATTTTCCAAAGTCCAACACATCTCGTGGCCTATCCGAAACTCACCCGAGCCCTCGGGGCTCCAAACCAAACATGCACACAAGTCTAAAAGCATCATACGGACTTGATCGTGCAATCAAATAGCCAAAATAACACCTAGAATTATGAATTTAGCATCAAATCGAATGAAATTCTCAAGAACACTCTAAAAGTTTTATTTTCTCAGCTGGACGTCCGCATCACGTCAAACCAACTCTGTTTCTCACCAAATTTCATACATAAGTCTTAAATATTATAATGAACTTGTATCGCACTCCATAACCAAAATACGGACCGGTACTAACAATGCCAAACATCAATCAATTCTTAAAAATAAATAATTTTCAGACTTTTAATTTTCATCAAAAATTCATAACTTGCACCAGAGACCTCTGAATTTGATTCCGAGCATACGCTTAGGTCCTATAATTCGATACGGATCCACCGGGACCGTAAAAATACGAATCCGGACCCGTTTACCAAAAATGTTGACCGAAGTCAACTAAAATTAATTTTTAAGGCATAAATTCTTATTTTCATCAATTTTTCACATAAAAGCTTTTCGGAAACATGCATGGACTGCGCATGTAAATCGAGGAGGGTAAAAATAAGATTTTTAGGGTTTACGAGCGTAGAATCGAGTTCTAAAATATAAGATGACCTTTTGGGTCATCACAGAATCCCATAGCTCAATTCTTTCTATAGCTTCACATTTGGCATATACTAATGTCACATATAACTCCTTACTTGGATTCCTATGAAACAGCTTCAAAGTCATTTGTTGTTCCATGTTCATCACAATGTCTACATCAATATATTCATCAACAAAAGCCCATATCTTTCCATTCATGTTAGCATAAGTAGAGCGAATCCCCAACTTCTTTCTATACTCCTCCAACTTGTTGATGTCTTGACAAGGTTCCATAAATCCTATCAAGTAAAAATTATACTTTCTATATAGGTTAAGTAACCTATTGAAAGCTTTTTGTGTGTTTATCGACCTCACATTCCAAACTAAATCATTGTCCATAAGATTATTTGGAAGAGATATCACACTCGTCTTTCGTTTCACCCTTAAAGGTATATTGTCTTTATTGTCTTTCTTTTGTCTCCTTGAATGGTTGCCAGCTGATTTCTTCTTGTCCAAACTTTTGGGGAGATATATCACCATCTCTCACTGCTTGTTTAAAGTTAGCAGTTATAGATTCCTCCTATATGTCCTCCTCCAAGTCTTCCTCTTCACGTTGTTCATCATCAATCACCTGCATGGCCAAAGGGTTTGGTTCATGATTTTTGGCTATCATTACCAACTCCCTTTGACCCCTATTATTAATAAGGATTCCTTTATCCAAAATGCCACTTTTTACACTGAAAGTTTTCCCAGCTAGTAACCCATGATCATCTACAACTGGAGCAGTTACTTGCATAACATTGTTTCTTTGCTCAGATTCTAGTGTACTTGCCATAGGAACAAGAGAAATTTGATCTTGTGATATCCTTGTAGGATCTTTCAATATCTTAGCATTCACTTCCCTTGCCATCATAGCCTCTTGAATAGCTTTGAACTGCAAATTGTAAACATCCCCTAGACTAGGATTCACTGTAGTTGTGAACCCATAAGTTACTGTTCCATTGACTTTGGGCACCTTCTCATCAACTGTTTGGTAAGGAGACCGCACTGTTTTATCAGGTACATCAACCTGAACATCACTTGAAACCTCCACCGGATCTCTTCCAACATTGGCAAAAAACTAGACTGAATCCTTAGGGTTTACTGTTTCATTGGTGATCTTCTTAACTGAAGCATCACCAACTGATCCACTTGTAAAATTAGCTTTAAGATGTGTTCCTTGATCTGCCCCAGGTGTTGGATTAGCTGAAGATTGTCTAGCTTCTTCCCTAGCCTCAACCCTAGTGAGTGAAATTCTAGGGTTTACTGTTGAATTAGGGCTCGCAACTACTGTATGTTGCTCTTGTTTGTTGCCTTTTTCCTCCTTGTTCCTGTTACTCAAATTTGTATTTGCCTCAGCCTCCATAATCTCAACTTCATCACTCCATAAAGCTCCACCAGAACTAACCTCATTGGTTTCCTCAATTTCTTTAGAATCATTGTTGGTTCCCCAAGTAAACGCAAGTATACATGACTGTCAAGTAATAAAGTGACTCGAAAGATGGATGTCGAACCCACAGAGACTTAGATTAATCGTTAACTAAGCAAACTAAAATTAATTAACTGTCCAAGATAATCAAAAATATTGTTTATCTAGTAAACTACTTTTGCAAATATTGAACAAGTAATTAGCTAATTTATCAGGAATGCAAACATGTGTTTTGGATTTTGCTCAGAGGAGATGAAGATTCCAAGGTTATGGTCGGTTTATCAATCATATTGAGTTCAATAACCACACTTGTTAATCCAGATTATCAATGGTTGCTAATTGACCAGATCATTTATATGAGAAGCATGTTCCCACAATAATACTAGCATATTCACAATATATCAATCCTATATTCCTATGGTATTGAGTCAATCATGAACGAATATAATACGGTTTTTAACTAGGCAATACTGTTAGGTATATTTCTATCCTAACCGCAAAATCGTTCCCCAAGCCACGGGTTTAGAAACAAGCTCTCTTTAATTCTACTCTAATCTAAACATGGCTTTCCCAAGCATAGCAGAGATAGTCAAGTGAATGGGTAGATACAGCAATTCACAAGTTAAAACTAGAATTAAAGAAACAACCATAAGATAATAATCTGAATTAACGAAGATGTAATTAATAAACTGTCACGACCCAAGCTAACCCATGTCATGATGGCACCTATCGTGCAACTAGGCAAGCCGACTCATTTTCTAAAACAACCGATATTTTTATTTCAAAGAAGATCTCAAGGCTATTTAACATAAAAACCTTCGTAAAGAAGTTCAAATCAAAATAAAAGTGCAGAAAAGAAAAGGCCGACATCGGGGTATCACTAGTCATGAGAATCTACTATAATTTGTCTAACAATATGGAGATTAACATAGTCTGAAAAATAGATAAATACAACTAAAGGAAGATAAGAGGGAGAAGAGCAGGGTTGCGATCGCCAGACAGCTATCTTGCTATCCCCGAGAAAGATCTGCAACCAGAATAATCAACAACGGCTACCATGTCCAGCTACACCTGGATCTGCACATAAGGTGCAAGGAGTAACGTGAGTACGCCAACCCAGTAAGTAACAATAATAAATAAAGACCGAGCAGTAGCGACGAGCAATAAAGCATATAAAGTTCATATCATGAAATCTTAGTAAAATACCACATGCTTTTAAAAATCAGTATTTGAATCAAATCAACTCTTTTTAAAACCCAGTTCCAGTGAAAATTATTTAAAGATAGTTTTCAACAGTTTCAAAGAAAGGCTCAATGCAAGGTGAGCGAAAATGATGAAATCATAAACAGCCCCTCGAGCAACATCACTCGTATACAGCCCCTCGGGCAGACCTCACAATCACTCATGCCTCTCGGGCATACCTCACAATCACTCATGCCTCCCAGTCACTCAGCACTCGACACTCACACTCAGTAGGTACCTGCGCTCACTGGGGGTGTGTACAGACTCCGGAGGGGCTCCTTCAGCCCAAGCGCTATATCAAGCCAAATCATGGCGTAGATCACTCAGGCCCTTAGCCTATATCAAACATGCTGCGGCGTGCAGCCCGATCCCATAAATATCCTCACAAATTAGGCCCTCAGCCTATCTCAGTCATACACCTCTCAAGCCACTCGGGCATTTAAGTAAAAACAGGGTACTCAGCTCAAGACAACATTTATATGCATCAAAATAAAGTAAGAAAACTGAGTTATGCAGTAAACAAGTATAACCATGACTGAGTATAGATTTTAAATCGAAAACTGTGATAGGATAGTAAGAAAAGGCCCCTAAGGGTCCAAACAGCATTGGCACAAGGCCCAAACATGGCATTCAACCCAATTTACAGAAACTCTCTTTCTAAAACATATAAGTATCATATAGTTTCAACAAAGCATGCAACTCTACAGTTTCTATGGGACGGACCAAGTCATAATCCCCAATAGTGCATGCCCACACGCCCGTCACCTAACATGTGCGTCACCTCAAAATAGTAGAATGATACAAAATCTGGGGTTCATACCCTCAAGACTAGATTTACAATCGTTACTTACCTCAAGCCGGTCAAATCTCTACCCTGCAATGCTCTTGCCTCTCGACTCGGCCTCCAAATGCTCCGAATCTATTCACAATCAATACAATACCATCAATATACCTTAATGGAATGAATTCCACAAGAAAAACTATCAAATTAGCCAAAAACCCGAAATTGGCTCAACCCGGCCCCCAGGCCCACATCTCAAAATCAGACAAAATTTACAAAACTAGGAAGCTCATCCACTCACGAGTCCATACATACAAAATTTATCAAAATACGATAGCGTTTGGTCCCTCAAATCCTTAAATTAAACTCTCCAAAATCCCAAGCTCTAATCCTTCATTTTCACTAATTACATGATTAAACAACGGAAAATTACCATACATACGAGTATTAGGGCTCAAGACACTTATCTCACTGATAGCCCTTGAATCACCCTTTAAAATAACTCCAAAAGCTCCAAAAATGGTAGAAATGAACCAAAATCCATTGCAGGTGCAGAACTCACTTAGGAGCCCAGGTTCCGCATCTGCGGCCCAAAATCTCGCACCTGCAAAAGTGCACCTGCGCATTTCCTTCCGCTTCTGCGAAGCCTGCCCAGAGTCCTCATCTCCGCATCTGCGCCACAAGTCACGCACCTGCGGGCTCGCAGATACGACCTCCGACTCGCACCTGCGCATGCTGCCTAACCCAGCACTGCCCGCTCCTCCGGACTACCCACGCACACCAGCGACCTCGCACCTGCGACTCCTCCTTCCGCAGGTGCAAAAATAGCAGTAGCAGCAGCTTCAGCTGTATTTTTCAACTTCGACAAATCCATTAACCACCCGAAATCAACCCGAGGCCCTCGGGACCTCAACCAAAAATACCAACAAGTCATATATCAACATACAAACTTAGTCGAACCTTAGAATTACTCAAAACAACATCAAAACACTAAATTACCCTCGGATTCAAGTCTAAGAACTTCTAAAATTCTAAATTCGGCAACCGATGCTGAAACTAACCAAACTACATCCGAATGACCTCAAATTTTGCGCACACATCACAAATGACACTACGAACCTACTCCAACTTTCGAAATTCCATTCCGACCCTGATATCAAATTTTCCACTGCCGACCGAAATCGCCAAATTTCCAACTTTCGCCAATTCAAGCCTAATTCCACTCCGGACCTCCAAATCACATTCCGGATATGCTCCTAAGACCAAAATCACCTAACGAAGCTAATGGAACCATCAAAATTTAAATCCGAGGTCGTTTACATATAAGTCAATATTCGGTTGACTTTTCCAACTTAAGGTTCTAAATAAGAGACTAAGTATTTCATTCCACTCCGAAATTACTCCGGACCCGAACCAACCAACCCGATACAACATAATACAGCTAAATAACACATAAAGAAGCAAAAATGGGGGAAAACAGGGCTATAACTCTCGAAACGACCGGCCGGGTCGTTACATAAACGTTAATAATTATGTCAACCACAACCCTAGAAACTTGAGTGCTTAGACACTCATGTTCGCAGTGCATAAACAAATTATAAAGAAAAGATGAAGGAATGAAGAACTCGGTGATTTTCTCCTCCAAAAGTTGTTCCACGTGATGTTCTTGCTTCCAAACAATGTCCAACCCTTCAAAAACTAACTTTAAGAGGTATTTATAGGGCAGGGTCCGAAGTCCACATGTCCAAAACTAGTGAGGAATTAAAATATGTTCGGATGGCATCGTCGGCGCGAGGCACTGTCCGGGGCACCAATATTTCTGCGCGAGGTATTGTCTATGGCGCCATTATTTCTGCGCGAGGCACTGTTTGGGGCGCCAATGATAGTGCCCTGGACAATGCCTTGCACTGTATATGGCCATGACTTTTCATTTCCTTGCACGTCTTCTTTTATTTCTCCATTTTGTAGATCTAAGGTACCATTTCGTGTAACTTTTCTCCAATTCATGTCCAAGCATTCCTGGGAACCAACTTATACCTCTTCCAAATTCTTTCCTTTTTGACGTCAATTTGCATGCAAACTCCCCAAATTACTTCCAATTGATTCATGCACATAAAAATATCATTATTAACCTCGAGTCACAAATATTCACACCACAAGATCACGGCATAATGAAATGCAATTTATATAAAAAAATATAGAATTTTAGCCAAACATCACCACCTCACACTTAAGCTCTTGCTCGTCCTCGAGCAACCAACAACTAACACTATTCTTGAGCAGTTTATATTTACACATTTTAAGCACACTGCACTAATGACTACGGCTGATAGCAATAATTAAATTATAGCATATGCAATCACCTACACTTCCCTTTTCTTATGTCATTCTTCAAAATTATTCACAACAAAGACGACATGCTTATAACAATCCTAGCCTCTAAAACCGACTCAGTGTCACAATGCACTCATGGATTGAACACCCAACATCCTAGAGAAGTCTAATAACGTTACCTATCCCTCATGAAACCATGTGCCCTCACAACAAGAACAAAAGAGTAAGTTGAATCCACACATTCAAATCAAATTCTCAAATATATTTTAAGGACTCATATATATCAAAGAAAATCTCTCACTCTCACAAAAGAAGTCACATGCATGCAATTGGTACCATATGCTTGCCCTTAATGTAAATCTCTACTAATGTAGGATCGCTTGATCTAAAATCAATTAGAATTTTTTTATAGTTGTAATGTGGGCTAAGGGACGAGTAGGATATATATAGGAATAGTGGCTAACCCTCCTAAGCACTTTAGCACATCACATAATCATCTATAAGCGCAAATTCTTCAATCTCAATTTAATTTCACAACTAAAATCATCCCTAACAACGTTCCTTCTTTCTTTAAGCACTATCGTTATTTAGACTCCACTAGCAAAAATAAGATATTTATTCATCTACATTTATTTCTTTTTTACAATTTTCACTAGTGGTGTATTCTTTTACAAAAGTGCACCTTTCTTCCTTTGATTGGTTCCACTCAAAAGCCACCCCACACTTAGTCCCTTCTTACTCCTTTTATCGCTCATCTCATAATTAAAGTGCTTTAAGAGGTAAAATGATCAAAACAATGTCAATTAAGAATAAAAAGGGTATGGGCTTGTAATGTGGGTGCCAAATAAAAGTCTATAGACTCAAAATGGTTAACTAGGGATATATTTTATTTGTGATAGCAATAACGCTCAAAAAGATCAAAGAAAGCTTAAAATCAATTTTCAAACCGAACCTCACCTAAAATTCGTTTCGACTCATATACGGGGCAAGTTCTAGACACAAGTACAATGACATGGACTGCACAAAAATCTCACATCACACATGGCACACCGCACATCACTCACTAAGGACGGTCTCATTCCTGCTCTCAAACTAATGCAATTATTCACGGATCCACAAGTTATTAAGCATTAAGAACAAAGTGAACATAAGTCAAGAATACAAGACATAGGCGTCACAAGACACGCCATCCAATTTATAAAGGCATCATAAGCCATTTTAGCACATAGGAAGATACTACACATGCCAAAGCCTAAAGATGCTACTAACAAACAAGTCAAGGGAACCTAGGAATCTCATCTTTATTCCTCCATTTTTTCCTAAGTCCTACTCTAAAAAAATAAAATAAAAGAAAAACTACTACCGGATTCAAACTACATCCCATGAAAAAGAATCGAGGCACAAAGAAAATCTACGAGGGATTATTTCTATCTAAATGAAACTAAAAGACATATTTTTGGATTTTTGTTTAGACTTTAATCCCTCAAGAAAACTGTCTAGGAGATCCATCGACGGGAAAAATCCAATTTTTCTACAAAAAAATTGATTTTTCTTTATTTAGGCTACTAAAATACTACACAACTACGAAAATAAAAAATAAGAAGCTAAAATCAAAATAAGAAGTTAACATTTTTACTAACATACTACTATTAATTATCTAGAAGAATTCTCTCACCCCACACTTAAAGGAGTGCAGTATCCTCAATACACAAATAAAGTAAAATAATAACGAGGGTGGACAAGAAACTCCCTGAAAGGCCAAAGGCCGAAGCAATAGCGGCTCACAGAGTACTTAGACTACCCCAAAGCATGGTCCTTTGTATGAGAACCACTTCTCACGATCTAGCTCGCTTTTGCACTCTTCTAATAGCTTTGATTCTGGCGAGTTTCTGCCGTATATAAAATTCTAACTCGTACTATGTCAAATAATAGTATAGAAAGATGTCAAACCCACATAGATTGGTTTATCTATTATACAAACGTTTCTTGTTTTAATTACTATTTGATAAAATCAGAAAGAGTTGAGTTGTAAATTAACTAACTAAAAATACATGAATAGAGCAAATAGAAAATATTTTATTTTTCACAAATATAATAAAAAGGTGTTGGGATCTTGAATTCACTTAATATTTTTATTATATAGTAGAATTATTATTCTTCAATTTCTATTTCTTAAAAATGTATAAATGCCTCTCACGATTACAAATATATATAATTACTCAAGTTGATCAATTAATTGCACCCCTCTCGGTTATACAAATTAATCTTCAAAATAGTAATACTAAAGAACCAGAAATATATGATTGAACTAAAACATGCTCTTGTTAGTAAGTCCCTTTCGGTTACCCTACTTATTATAACTGATTATTACACTATTCGCCTCTCTCTCGATTACAAATAAGTGTAAAATTAATTATAACATAAAAGAGATAGATGTTACTAATTAATATCTATCAATATTACAATTAACTATATTATTTCTTCCGCCTCTCTCGATTACAGAATTAATAAATAGTTAATATGTAGTACAAGATAGATAGATGTTAACAAATCAATAACGTCTAACTGTAAAAGCAAATAAAAGTTAAATAAAAAGTTTTAGCTCAAGCATGTGAATTTGAGGATTAATATCTACTATTATATAGAAATATTAAGATCCGTTTTTCTCTCAACACAAGAAAAATAACTCCATACTGGAATTAGTACTAACAATGGAAATATTCTTGTCCATTAAATAAGAAAATAGAAAGAAATATTCAAGAAGAATAATTCCTCCTATTTAATTAAAAGCAGGAACTAGAGTAATTTCTTACACTGAAATTTATTTAGAAACAACAACTACACCACTATTGTGATTTAAAAGAAAAGATAACTCGATACTAGTGAAAGAAATAAAACAGAGAAGCTTATTAAGAATTTGATTCAGACTTCTAGCTCTAAGCTTTCTCTCCACTCCGATGCCTTCTTTTGATCGGGCAACATCTTCTTATATAAGAAAATTTCATGATGACTTCTCGATTGGGTGTTAGATTTTCATGGCAAATCTAGATTTTGCATTTGTATATATGAGAATTCGAATTTTCGATTTAGTGCTAGATTTCCATAGCAAATCTAGATTTGAATTTGTAGAGATGAGAATTCTGTCATTCTAAGTTTAGATTTCATCGATTTCATCATGGCAAATCGAGACTTGGTGCATTATCACGACAGAAATGAATCATAGCTCGATCTTACACTTCTTTGTTGTATTTTTCTCGAATATTTATTTTTTCTTTTGTTTTCATGTTGCACACAACAATTCTTCTATAATTATTCCTGCAAAATAAAGTTAAAAATATGAAGAAAACATGATAATTTATATGTTGTTATGAAAGAAATTATATGTTTAAGATCAAGTAAAATGTACTTATCAAATTCTCCCATACTTAAACTTTTACTCATCCTCGAGGAAGGAATTTAGAAGATCAAGGCAACAAATAATACTTTTTTTTTACAGCATTAGTAACTTCTCAAGAAAAAATAAGGACATTTACTTGACTTTTTCAAAATTCTTTTGAACCTTCAAAAACTTGTTGTGTTTATACATCTATTTTTACTCTGCAAATCTCAGTGCTAGAATTCTTCGACTTTCAAAAACAATTAAGAATATCAAAACTAATTATTTACGATAAACCATAGGCTTGCCTTTCTTGTCAATCTCCATTAATGTAGATCAATACTGAATTCAAAATCTTTTAGGACTTTTATTGGCTTGTAATGTTAGGATACAAATTGGTAGGAGACAAGGATATTTCAGAGTGACTTAACTTTTTCCTGGCTTGATATTGCAAGAAGCTCAGAGCTGATTATAAGGGTTCCAATTCTACACCCTCATTTTATTGCAAAACACAAAAAATAAAATACACATATATTCTTTCTTTTTTTTCTCTTTTTGTTTTGATTTGTTTCAGTAACTTTGTTGGAGTTTTTATTTTTCTTTTTCTTTATTTTTTTTCTCAAATAAAAAGACATCCAAATTAATTTATCATACTCTGTTCATAAATCACTATCTTCAAATAGTCTTTACCAAGTCCAGGAAAATAATGAAAGGGAACAAAAATACATTTTATTTTTGGTCATATAAAATGGAGTTTGTACGAAGCATGTAATTTTTTTTTTTTTTTCATTTTGACTTTGGTTTATGAGGTTTGAATGAAAAAGGAAAAAAATGATTAAGGCTCAAAGTTTGGACACTAAAGATAATTTTCATTTGGTAGGTAATAGAAAACGGCTCAATCGATCCAAAGATAACCTAATTCATTTCCCAAAATCAGCGTTTTTCTAGGATTTCGGCTTGACCAACAATAGAGGTAAGTTGTAGCTATCAAAATTCTTGATTCCCATATGCCATAATTCCCACGAAGATCAAAAATTCATTACATGGAGTATTTACATTTGCAAATATAGAGGCACAAAGTTTGAAGTTTGCAAAAGCTCTAATGAATTTGAAATGCTCAATCTGTTTCTGCCCAAAATTTACTGATAGCTATTCATGTGTAAGTTTTTTTTTTTTACAATATAAAGACAAAGTTGTAACCACATGGCATAATAAATAGGAGTTGCCAGAAAACATATGTGAAACAGTTTATGCTAAAGTTTGAAACTATTAGAACAATTCACAATAAAGTGACAAAAAGATGTGTATAGTTTGGCTTTGTCACATAAAAATCATAGAAACAGAGCGCCAACATCTATGAGAATGCATCATACTTTGGCATTATCACATAAAAGAACACAAAACATACTGCCAAAATACATGAGATTTTATCACACTTTTCCCATAGATGTGTAAAGTTTGGCATCGTCATTAAAAAACCTCAAAACAGAGTGCCCAAATTTATGAGAATACATCACACACCGACATTGTCACATAAAAAACCACAAAACAGAGACCCAAAATACATGAGAATGCATCACATTTTGTTTGAGAGATTGGCATTATATTAAAAGCAATAGGCAGGACCAACTTTAAAGGTAGCATCAGTTCTTTTAGGCTATTTACAAGCTGCCTTTAGTGAGTTATTTATTTAACAAAAAGAGATACCTCACCTGAAGCATGCCAAAGTCCCTATCTCCTTAAACCACAAAAAACATAAGAACCATCATCATCCCAGAAACAAAACTATAGTACACCTACATCACTCTAAAAAGTGTAAAACTAGTAACGGAAACTTTTACCATCGCCGACTTTTGGATCGTTCATTCTCCTGAATGAACAATTCAAGAGCTAGTGTGGCTCGTCTTGGTGCCATCATGTGGGAAGTATTGAAGCTCGGCATTAATTTCACCAAACTCAGGATGTCGAGAAGGAACCGAAGGTCCTTCATTGAAGAAGTTAGAAGGACTGCCAACAATAGTTAAGTCATGAAAGGGCGGGACATCTGAAAAAGGATGACTGATATATAACATTGGAAATGCAGTAGATATTTCTCCTCTTTGTGAAAACACTATAGGAGGTGGTGACGCCATTGACATAGAGAGTCTCAGGGCTGGATGTAGACTGATACCTTCACCATCGAAGCTGCTCATGCCTGGATCTGCAACAAAATACGGCTGAAAATTTGGTATGTTAGAACTTCTTACTGCATTAGCAACATTCCACATTACGTTTCCCATCATCTGGATCGTCGGAAATGTCGGAAATGTGGAAGCAACTTGATTCTCTAGAGTTCGGCTAATAATTGTTTGACAAGATCTCGTCAGTGTCAACTCTGTCATGACATTAGTTATCCTCGTTACCTGCTCGTTCTTAAACGTATCCCAATTTCTTGTCATCTCCTCTTGTTTTAGCAATATTTGTTGCAGACAAGCTAGAATATCCGATGAGACAGTCGCAGGGGCAATGTTAGTTTCAGTTTACATAGGTTGCACATTAGTTTCTAATTCTGGACTTTCGGAACTTGTTTGTCCATGTGAAGCTCTTTTTTCAATGCCTCGCGGAGGTTGTAATGTAGAAAGATAATTTTGATCAATAGCATAATTACTATCAATCTTCCTATAGTTACTCATTTCAACATTAAACTTTTAGGCGAGTAATGGTTGATGGGAAAAACAGACATTTAGACTCATTTGAAAATCGACTAGCAATAATTCCATCGCTAATCATTCTCCCGACATTTAGAGGTAGTCTTTTCTGAATTGCATATAACAACATTATCCGTTCCAGATTGTAATTAGATGAATTCTGATAAGGCATTAATCGAGAACTAACAAATTTACCCCATGTTCTAGCAGTTTCTAGCATACATGATCCAGCGACACTCTAAGAATATCTGGACAGAGGTCTTTAAAAGCTTCCGCCATAAATATTTCATCTTTCCCGTCAATTTTAATTACGGTTCCTTCATCATTAATGTCCTTCAAATTATATAAATCATTCAGAACTACGGAGTTGAAGGGAATAATCTTACCGCCTATTTTCGAAGTTCTTTCAGATTTATTGATATTGGCGTAGAACTCAAGAACGATTTCAGCAACATAATCACCTGGATTCTGCACAAACCCTTCCCAACCTAAAGATCGAATATTCTCTAGAATCTTGGTTGCATGGTACCCATCTGTTGGGGAAAAGATCATTCCACATTCTTCTACAAAAAACTTTTTGGTCTCCAAAACTCTGCACTAAAGGGTCAAGATTTTCACTTTGTAAGCCCATATGTGAGAAAGTTCTTTTCAAGGATGTCATTTTTTAATTTTTTTTTTGTTTATTTCGGTGTTGAAATGGTGGAAATGATAGTGAAAATATGGTGTTTTGGTGGGGTTGGACTGATGATTACATGAGAAAGTTACAGTGGTGAGAGGTGGGTATGGTGAAGGTTGTCTTGGGAAAGAGATGAAATGGGTGAAAACTTAAACGTTTGAAGTGCTCTCTTTACTTTCTGAGATTTTGTGGTAAACTTGAGGCATTTTTATTAGAAAATATATTATAAAAAAATTATTTCCTTGAGAACGGTGTGTCTAGAAATGGATCTGATCTACCCAATTAGTATGAGTCCTTATGGTGACCAAATTTGGGTTGTTGTGTCTAGATTGTTCTCCCCTTTTGTTTTAATAAAATATTTTTATTTATTTATTTTCTTTTAGTAAAATAAAATCAAATTAAGCATTATATATACATATATATAAATATATATATTATTTACAGAGGGATTTGTTTTTTGAATGAGATTGGGAACAAAGTACTTATTTAACAATAAAAATGGCTTGTCTTGAATCTTAAAGTCTGCATCAAAATTTGAGAAAGGATTTATGACCAACCATTTTGTATTAGCTCTATGTGAGTAACTAAGTTTAGGAAATTGTGTTCATGTCTCTTAGATTTCCTCCCCCAATTTCTTATTTTTTTATTCTTTTAGATTTACATAGGAGCATATTATACTACACAAAGTCCACACATATACTTATTTAATACATATAGAAATTCATATTAGTAAACTTTAGTAATAAAAATAAAGGAGAAGAAGAAGGGACAAAACTACTTTTACTCAATAAATTGTACTAACATACTCCATAGATAAGGCTGGCAAGTGGGCCGGTCCAGGTCCGGGACCGGCCCGGGACCGCGGGCCAAACGGG
>AWOL01S0004298.1:3338-33351 GCA_000715115.1 Nicotiana otophora
CGATCCCATAAATATCCTCACAATCAGGCCCTCGGCCTCACTCAGTCATCAATCTTTCCAGTCTCTCGGGCTCACAATGTCATGAAAATAAGCCCAAACAATGATGATATGAAGAATCAATAAATGGCAACCGAGACTGAGATATGATATGCAAATGATAGATGTGACTGAGTACATAATTGCAAATTAAGCAAGTAATTCAACAGCAACCCGACCTCTGTAGGTCCCAATAATACCAGCATATAGCTTAAGCATGATTTCTAACATGAGTCACAGCTCAGTTTCTCTAACAAATGGTGAATACATGGAAAATGACAAGATTATTTGACTTCACAGCTCCACGAAATCAATTGAGTCCAAATTTCTATGGTGCACACCAACACACCCGTCACCTAGCATGTGTGTCACTTCCACACCAATCACATAACACATAATTCAGGAATTCTTACCCTCAGAACCAAGATTAGAAGTGTTACTTATCTCAAACCGCGCAAATCTCTTCTCCAACAAGCCCTTGCCTCGTGAATCAGCCTCCGAACGCCTCGAATCTAGCAACAAACAATTCGATACAATCAACACGAGTTATAAGAATCAATTCCATATGAAAATGTTAAGTTCTTAGTCAAAAGTCAAAAACGTCAACACCAGGCCCACGCCTCGAAATTCGACAAAATTAATAAAATTAACAAAATTAGAACACCCATTCAACCACCAGTCCAACCATGCCAAAATTACTCAAATTCGATCACAACTCGATCCTCAAATTCTCAAATTAAAGCCTAGGAAGTTTCTACAATATTTCCCCAATTTTTAAACCCAAATCACCTATTAAATGATGATAACAATGATATGTTCATGTAATTTAATCAAAACCGAGTTAGAATCACTTACCCCAATCACTCCCTTGAAAATCTCTCCAAGAATCGCCTCAATCTGATCTCCAAAAATCAAATTGTGAACTTTTACTCTAACCCTCGCTTTGAAGACTTATATTCTGCCCATGTGACTCTTCTTCGTGAACGTTGAAAGTGCCTCACGTTCGCGAAGCACAAACCTAGCTACCCAAAAATTTAATCTACGCGAATGCGAAAACTCCTACATGAACGCGATGCTTCGCAGAACTTGGCCTACACGAACGCGTCCCCCTGACCGTGAACGCTAAGGCTAAGGGTGTGGTGCCCAGCCTGCCTCTACCTTCTACGTGAACGCGAGTACCTCTCCCGCGAACACGTATAAGGAAACCAGCACCAGCAAAATCAGCAGTCTTCCAAGTTTTGAAAATGCGCCGAACATGGTCCGAATCATACCCGAGGCTCCCGGGACCTCCACCAAACATACTAGCCAGTCCTAAAATATCATGTGAACTCGCTTGAAGCGTCAAATCATATCAAACAACACTAAAACCATAAATCGCGTATCGATTCAAGCCTAATGAACTTATGAACTTCTACCTTCTATATTCGATGCCGAAACCTATCAAATCAACTCTGATTGACCTCAAATGTTGCACACAAGTCATAAATTACACAACAGACCTATTCCAACTTCCAGAACCAAAATCCAAGCCCGGTAACCATAAAGTCAACTCTCAGTTACACTTCTTAACTCTCCAAACTTCTATTTTTCCAACTTTCGCCAATTGAAGCCAAAATCACCTACGGACCTCAAAATCAATATCCGCACACACTTCTAAGTCCAAAATATCGGAACCATCAAAACTCTATTCCAAAGTATTTTACACATAAGTCAACATCCAGTCAACTCTTTCAACTTCGGCTTCCAACCTTGGGACTAAGTGTCCCAATTTATTCTAAAACATCCCCAGAACCAAACCAACTACCCCAACAATTCACATATCAAAAGTTGTGCATAGAAAAAGCAGTGAATGGGAGAACAGGGCTACAACACTCAAAACGACCAGACAGGTAGTTACATCTTCCCCTTCTTAAACAAATGTTCATTCTCGAATGGGTCTAGAAAGATACTAGGAGTCTGAAATAGGCATGGATATCTACTCCGCATCTCCCACTAGGTCTCCCAATTAGCCTCATCGACTGGCTGACCTCTCCACTACACCTTCACTGAAGATATGTTCTTTGACCTCAACTTTCGAACCTGCCGATCCAAAACGGCCAATGGCTCCACATCATAAGTCAAATCACCATCTAATTGAACCGTGCTGAAATTCAAAACATGAGACGGATCGCCGACATACTTTCGGAGCATAGAAACATAAAACACTGGGTGAACACCCGATAGACTAGGTGGTAATGCAAGCATATAAGCTACCTCACCAATCCTCTCAATCACCTCAAAAGGCCCAATATACCACGGGCTCAACTTGCCCTTCTTCTCGAACCTCATAAGACCCTTCATAGGCGAAACACGGAGCAGTACCTTCTCTCCCACCATGTAAGCAACATCATGAACCTTTCGATCAGCGTAACTCTTCAGTCTAGAATGCACCGTGTGAAGTCGATCTGAATCAACTTAACCTTGTCCAAAGCATTTTGAACCAAGTCAATACCCAAAAGCCTAGCCTTACTCGGCTTAAACCAACCCATCGAAGAACGACACCGTCTCCCATACAAAGCATCATATGGAGCCATTTGAATGCTCGATTGGTAGTTGTTGTTGTAGGAAAACTCTGCAGGCGGAAGAAACTAATCCCAAGAATCCTCGAAATCTATGACACAAGTGCGTAGCATATCCTCCAATATCTGAATAGTGCGCTCGAATTGTCCGTCCGTCTGAGGGTGGAATGTTGTGCTCAACTCAACCTGTGTTCCTAACTCTCGCTGCACTGCTCTCCAAAACTGCAATATAAACTGCGTGCTCCAATCTGAAATGATGGACACCGGCACACCGTGAAGGCGAACAATCTCGTGGATGTAGATCTTAGCCAACCTCTCCGAAGAATAAGTAACCCCAACTGGAATGAAATGCGTAGACTTGGTCAACCGATCCACAATCACCCAAATAGCATCAAACTTCCTCGAAGTCCATGGGAGCCCAACTACAAAATCCATGGTGATATGCTCCCACTTTCACTTCGGAATCTCAAGCCTCTAAAGTAATCCGCCCGGTCTCTGATGTTCATACTTCACCTGCTTATAATTTAGGCACCGAGCTACAAACCCCCATAATATCTTTCTTTATCCTCCTCCACCAATAGTGCTGCCTCAAGTCTTGATATATCTTTGCGGCACCCGGATGAATAGAATGCCGCGAACTGTGGGCCTCCTCAATAATCAACTCACATAGCCCATCCACATTAGGCACACAAATTGGACCCTGCATCCACAAAACCCTATCATCCCTAATTGTAACCTCCTTGGAATCACCGTGCTGAATCGTTTCCTTAAGGATAAGCAAATGGGTATCATCATACTGACGATCTCTGATGTGATCATATAAGAAGACCAAGAAACCATACAAGGTAGAAACCGACTAGGATCCGAAACATCTAATCTCACAAACTAATTGGCCAAAGCCTGAACATCTGATGCAAGAGGTCTCTCAGCTACCGGAATAAATGCAAGGCTTCCATCTCCTTTCTACTCAAGGCATTGACCACCAAATTGGACTTCCCGGGATAATACAGAATGGTAATATCATAGTCCTTTAGCAGCTCCAACCATCTCCTCTACCTCAAATTTTTATCCTTTTGTTTGAAGAAGTGCTGGAGACTCCGATGATCTGCAAATACCTCACTAGACATACCGTAGAGATAGTGCCTCCAAATCTTCAATGCATGAATGATGGCTGCCAACTCCAAAACATGAACAAGTTAGTTCTTCTCATGAGGCTTCAACTGGCGTGAAGCATAAGCAATCACTCTATCCTCCTGTATCAAGACACAGCTAAAACTGATCCGAGAAGCATCACAATACACTGTATAAGAGCCTGACGCTGAAGGCAAAACTAGCATTGGAGATGTGGTCAATACAGTCTTGAGCTTCTGAAAGCTCTCCTCACACTCACCCGACCACCTGAATGGAGCACCCTTCTGGGTCAATTTGGTCTAAGGCACTGCAATGGACAAGAAACCCTCCACGAAGCGACTATAATATTTGGCCAAGCCAAGAAAACTCTGAATCTCCATAGCTGAAGACGGTCTGGGCCAACTCTAAACTGCCTCTATCTTCTTTGGATCCACCTTAATCCCCTCAATGGACACCACGTGCCCCAAGAACTCCACTAAACTAAGCCAAAACTCACACTTGGAGAACTTGGCATAAAGTTTCTCTTCCCTCAATATCTAAAGTACAATTCTCAAATGTTATGCATGATCTTCCTAGCTACGTGAGTACACCAGGATGTAATCAATGAATACTATGACAAATGAATCAAGATATGGCTGAAATACATTGTTCATAAGAAGCATGAATGTTGTTGGGTCATTGGTCAGCCTAAAAGACATCACAAGAAACTCATAGTGACCATAGTGGGTTCTGAATGTCGTCTTCAGAATATCTGAATCTCGAATCTTCAACTGGTGATACCCAGACCTCATATCAATCTTAGAAAACACTCTAGCTCCCTGAAGTTGGTCAAACAAATCATCAATGTGTGGCAAAAGATACTTGTTCTTGATTGTAACTTTGTTCAACTGCCTATAATTGATGCATATCCGCATAGTACCATGCTTTTTCTTCACAAACAGAACCGGTGCACCCCAATGTGATACACCAGGCCTAATAAACCCCTTATCAAGAAGTTCCTGAAGTTGTTCTTTCAGTTCCTTCAACTCTGCTGGTGCCATACCATACAGAGGAATAGAAATAGGCTGAGTGCCAGGCACTAAGTCAATACCGAACTCAATATCCCTATCGGGTGGCATACCCGGTAGGCCTGAAGAAAACACATCCGAAAAGTCTTGTACTACCGGAAGAGAATCAATAATAGGTGTATCAGCACCAACATCTCTCACGAAGGACAAATATGACAAACACCCCTTCCCAACCATCCGTTGGGTCTTCAAATATGAGATCACTATGCTGGGAACATAATCTAGAGAACTTTTCCACTCGATCCTTGGACACCCCAGCATCGCCAACATCACGGTCTTAGCATGACAACATGTCCCTACCCAAAATCACGTCAAAATCAACCATACTAAGTAATAAGATATCAACTCTAGTCTCCAATCCTCCAATGGTCACTATACACGGCCGATACACACGGTCCACAATAATAGTATCGTCCACCGGTGTAGAGACATGAAGAGGTGAAACTAAGGGCTCATGGGGCATTTCCAAATAACGAATAAAATAGGATGATACATAGGAATAAGTAGAACCAGGATCAAATAATGTGGAAGCATATTTGTGCCACACTGAAACAATACTTATGATCACTACATCTGAAGCTACAATCTCTGGCCTAGCAGGAATAGCCTAAAATCGAGCTTGTCTACCACCTGATCGGCCTTCCCCTCTAGGGCGACCTCTAGCTGCCTGAGCTTCACTCCTAGCTGGATGTGAAGGTGGTGAAGTAACTAGCGCTGAAGTCATATCCTGACCCCTCTACTGAACTGAACCTTCTGAGCGATGGGGACATTGTCTCCACACATACCCAAACTCCCTGCACTCGAGCAACTCCCCGATGGTGGTGGTGGGGACTGAAACAGGGCCCAAGTACCAGAATAACTACTAGAAGGACCTGGCACGGATGAACCCTGAACCGATGGAGCACGGGATGAACTCTGAGTTAGGAGAGCACTGTATGAACTATGGCTAGATGATGCACCATGATGAACTGGATGAGCCATCTGAGCAGGCCTATAAGGACGACCCCAGCTGTGGTAGGACTACCCCTAGAAGGAACACTGCTGAAATCACCCGAACTACGAGGCCTCTTAGCCTCCCTCTCTTCACGCTCCTGACTACGAACCAACGCTAGCCATCGAGCAACATCAACCACCTCCTCGAACCTAGCACAGATGCATTTTCCCGAGTCATAACAAAATGTAACTGATAGTTGAGGCCATCAATGAACCTCCTAATACTCTTCCTCTCAGTGCGAACCAACCAGATCGCATGACGATCCAACTCTAAAAATCTCATCTCATACTGGGTTACAGACATACCCTCCTGGCGTAGCTGCTCGAACTACCTACGTAACTCTTCACTGCGGGTCGGTGGCACAAACTTCTCCAAGAAGAAAACAGAGAACTCGTGCCATGAAAGTGGCGCAAGATCGATAGGCCTGCTTCGATCATAGCTCTCCCATTATCTGAAAGCTACCCTCGTCAGCTGAAAAGTAGTAAATGAGACCCCACTAGTCTCCAGAATATTCGCCGTGCAAGAATTCCCTGGAACCTATCCAAGAAATCCTGAGCACCCTCTAACTCAGTCCCACTGAATGATGGAGGCTTGAGCCTCCCAAACCTCTCTAGTCTCTTCTTCTCCTCATCACTCAAAATGGGACCCACCTGGGCCTGAGCAACTCTAATTGGCTGGGCTGGTAGTACTACCGGTGTCTGAAGTCCCTGCACCACCTGCTCTGGAGTACGGGCGGCAGGAGTCTGAGCACCTCCTCCGGCCTGAGAAGTGGCTGGTACGGCCTGAACTGAAAACGTTTTAGCAAGGCTAGTGCAAACAGTGAATATTTGGGCCAAAGCCTCCTGATGGCTTGGAATCACAATAGGCACAGCCAGTTCCTGAACTGGTCCCACCGGCTCAACTATATTTGAAATATGCTCCTGAGCTGGAGCAACTGGTGGGTCTACATATGCCGCTTTATCTGTTGTACAAGTTGTACCCCGGCCTCTACCATGGACCCGGCCTCTCGTGGCCCTAGCTGGTGCTACTGGTGGTCGTCTGCCCGGTGCAGTAGCACGTGTCCTCACCATCTGTAAGAAAATAGAATAACAGAAGTTTAGTGTCTGGAATCAACAAATTCACATGACAATAATAAAAGAAAGTGAAGTTTTCCTAATGGTTCGGCTGCCTCTCGAAGATAAGTACAAATGTCTCCGTACCGATCCACAAGACTCTACTAAACCTGCTCATGACTCGTGAGACCTATGTAACCTAGGATCTAATACTAACTTGTCACGACCCAAATCTCACATGTCATAATGGTGCCTATCGCAATAATAAGCAAGCCGACCTTCACCATAAACCATGCATTTTTAAATTTGAAAACATAATAAAATAGCTGATATGAAAAATATCACGACACATTACACAATCACACAAAATTTGGGTATCACTGAGTTCATGAGCATCTATACAATAACATAGTCTGAAACACTATCTCGGAGAGTAGAACAGTACAGATAGAACTAAATGAATAAGGAGGAGAGTCAAGGACTACGGACGCCAAAGTAGCTACCGGAATCAATTGAGTCACAATTTCTACGGTGCACGCCCATACACCTGTCACCTAGCATGTGTGTCACCTCCACACAAATCACATAACACATAATTCAGGGATTCTTACCCTCAGAACCAAGTTTAGAAGCATTACTTACCTCAAACCACACAAATCTCTACTCCAACAAGCCTTTGCCTCGCAAATCAGTATCTGAATGCCGCGAATCTAACCATAAATAATTCGATACAATCAACACGAGCTATAGGAATCAATTCCATATAAAAATGTTAAGTTCTTAGTCAAAAGTCAAAAACGTCAATTCAAAAGGTCAACCCCGGGCCCACATCTTTGAATCCGACAAAATTAACAAAATTCAAACACCTATTCAACCACGAGTCCAACCATACCAAAATTACTTAAATTCTATCACAACTCGATCTTCAAATCCTCAAATTTAAGCCTAGGAAGTTTCTACAATTTTCCCTCAATTTTTCAACCCAAATCACTAATTAAATAATGAAAATAATGATATATTCATGTAATTTAACCAAACTAAGTTAGAATCACTTACCCCAATCACTCCCTTGAAAATCTCTCTAAGAATCGCCTCAATCTGAGCTCCAAAAATCAAATTTGTGAAATTGTACTCTAACCCTCGCTTTGAAGACTTATATTCTGCGCAGGTGACCCTTCTTCGCGAACGCGGAAAGTGCCTCGCATTTGCGAAGCACAAAACTCAGCTGCCCAGAAATTTACTCTACGCGAACGCGAAAACTCTCACACGAACACGATGCTTCCCAGAGCTTGGCCTACGTGAATGTGTGCCCCTGACCACGAACGCGAAGGCTAAGAACCTGGTGCCTATCCAGCCTACGCCTTCTACACGAACGCGAGTACCTTATCAATATCGCGATGCACATCATGCCCAGCCCTTCGCGAGTGCATTGCTCTCGTTGCAAACAAGAAGAACAAATTCTCATTGTCTCCAATATACTTTTCGTGAATGCGAGACATCTCTCGCGAACCCATACAGGGAAACCAGCACCAACAAAATCAACAGTCTTCCATGTTTTGAAATGCGCCGAACATGGTCCAAATCACACCCGAGGCCCCTGGGACCTCCACCAAATATACTAGCCAGTCCTAAAACATCATGCGAACTCGCTCGAAGCATCAAATCACATCAAACAATATTAAAACTACAAATCGTGCATCGATTCAAGCCTAATGAACTTGTAACTTCTACATTTGATGCCGAAACCTATTACCTCGATTGACCTCAAATTTTGCACAAAAGTCATATATGACACATATTCTAACTTCCAGAACCATAATCTAATTCCACTAACCACAAAGTCAACTCTCGATCAAATTTCTTAATTCTCCAAACTTCTATTTTTTCCACTTTCGCCAATTCAAGCCAAAATCATCTACGGACCATCAAATCAATATTCAGACACATTCCTAAGTCCAAAATCACCATACAGAACTATCGGAACCATCAAAACTCTATTTCGGAGTCGTTTACACATAAGTTAGCATCCGTTTAACTCTTTCATCTTAAGCTTCCAGCCTTGGGACTAAGTCTCCCAATTTATTCTGAAATATCTCCGGAACCAAACCAACTACCATGAAAAGTCGCATATCAACAATTGAGCATAAAATATGAAGTGAATGGGGGAACGGGGCTACAACACTCAAAACGATCGACCGGGTCGTTGCACACCGTCAATTCTTAATTGGAATAATGTCTTTGATATAGATATTGGAAAACTTTCTCATAAACTCCCTAGAAAAATAGACTTCTAATTAACCCACATTGCGTGATGACCCGATAGGTCATTTTGAGGTTTAGCAATTATTTATGTGTCCCGAGACCTCGAATAGCTTCATTTAGCCTTCCTCAATTTGTGTGCGAAGTCTGTGTCTTTTTTCGAAAAAATGTTATGTGAAAAATTGAAGAAAATATGAATTTTAGCTTTAAAAATAATTTGAGTTGACTATGAACAACATTTCATATAAACGGATCTTTGAAAACAAGTAATTTGAAGGTTTAAAGAATTCCTAAGTTTGATCGTATGTTGACTTTATTGCTACCGAATTTGGATTTCAGTTCCGGAACTTAGAATAGGTTCATTTCACTATTTTTGACTTGTCTGCAAAATTTGGTGCCAAACAGAGTTGATTTGACGTGATTCGGACGTCCGGTTGTGAATTTGAAAGTTCTTAAGTTTCTTTGAAAAGTTTCATACATTTTGGTATCTGATTCTTGGTTCTAGCTGTTATTTTGGTGTTTTCATCATGCGAGCGAGTTCTTATGGTGTTATTACACTTTTGTGCATGTTTGATTTAGAGCCCGAGGGGCTCGAGTGAGTTTGGGATAGGCTACAGATTAATTTTGAACTTAGAAAGATTGCTGGTTCCATATATTCTAGTGTCTGGAGCTTTGTAATGCGCAATCGCGAAGCCACTATCATGATCGAGAAGGGTAATCTAGGCTGGCATGGAATTTACTCATCACGAACGCGGAGTAGTGGGTGGTTTACCCTTCGCGAACGCGACCTTTCCTTCGCGAACGCGTAATGTTAGAAAGGGGGACTTGGAAATTATGGTGTTACTCTACGCGAACATGAGCCCTTGCTCGCGAACGCGAAGGCTAGGGGGGAGAAGCCCTCACGAACGCGTGGGCCAATAAGGCTGTTGTGCATCGCGAACGCGCTAGGCCCTTCGCGAACGCGAAGAAGGCCTGACATCCAGTCAATTAAATATCCCAAAGTCGGGATTTTCTTCATTTTTCACCAACTTTACATTTGAGCTCAGCCTAGAGGCTATTTTGAAGAGGAATTTCATCCCTACTTCATAGGTTAGTAAATTTTAACTCGTTTTCTTCCATTTCCATCAACACCCATTGATTTCTAGCCATTACATCAACACCCATTGAGAAATTGAGATTTACACCTCAAATTGAGGTCGGATTTTGAAACTAATCACATAATTGGGCTTGGGGGTGAATGGGTAATTGGGTTTTGGTCGGAATCTCAGGTTTGACCAAGCTAGTCCGAGGTTGACTTATGTCGACTTTTTTCCAAAATCGTTAAAGATTGAATATTTCACTCATGGGTAGTTTCTAAAGATTATTTTGAATTGTTGAACTATATTTGGTTATATTCGATTGGTTTGGTGGCGAATTTTAGAGAAAAGGCCCCGGTTGAGCTTTGGTTTGATTGCCGAGCGAGTAAGTGTCGTTGTTTACCTTGACTTGAGGGATTAGGACTTGTTAGTCTATTTGCTACATGATTTATGTGTGGGGGAAAACGTATATGTGAGGTGACGAGTACTTATGCCTTGTTGTTGGGTTAAATCATGCAGGTGGAACTTGTTTCCTTGTATTTTATTGCATTGTTAATTATGATATCCATGCTTAGGTTAGGTTAGTACTTCTTTGATTATTCCTTTCGTAATTACTGCTTATTTCATAATTGTTGACTATTTTGGGAAGTTGAGTTTGGTATCTTGGCATCATATTTTACGTTAATACATTCTCGCAATAATTATTTCCCGAATTCATATAATCTTTATTACATGGTGAGGAAGAGTGTAAAAGCACGAAGGGTGATGTCGTGCCATTGCATTTATCTTATTTATTGATTATTACATAGTGAGAAAGATACTAAAAGCAAGAAAGGTGATGTCATACCGTTTATCTCATTTATTCATTATTATATGGTGAGGAAGCAAGTAAAAGCACGAAGGGTGATGCCGTGCCATTCATCTCATGTATTCATTGTTACATGGTGAGGATGAGAGTAAAATCACGAAGGGTGATGTCCTGTCATTTTCATATCATTGGCTTATCTGATTTCATGGGTTGACAATTTATCTGGCTATTACGTATATCATACCTGTCGTAGTTGTTATATTTTTCCCTTTTTTGCATGTCCCCTCCTAGTTTGTACGTTATTATCCTATGTTATTGTTACTGCTTCATATACACCTGTACAGGTTTATTTACATAGGTGTCTTGTCATAGCCTCGTCAATACCTCGTCGAGATTAGGCTCGACACTTACAGAGTACATTGGGTCTGTTGTAGCCATACTACACTTCTGCACTTCTTGTGCATATCCTGGTGTTGGTCCCAGCGGTGCGTGAGGTGCATCATCTTGGATCATTACATACGGAGACTTAAGGTAGACTTGCTGGCATCTACAGACCTTGAAGTCCCCTTCCTCTTCCAACTTTTACTGTTCATTCCTTCGAAATAGTTGTACTTATTTCAGACTCTGTTTGTAGGCTTCTAGTTGCTCGGGTACTCGTGACTCCGGATCTTTGGGAGTAGATATTATTACGTGACAAATATTGGTACTATATCAGATTAGGTTTCGATTTCTCGTTGTATATCATCATTGTGTCGATCCAGTGGCTGAGGCAGAGGTAGAGCTCAGCCTAGAGCTCGAGCACCCACATCCGCACCCGCACCCGCAGTGAAGCGTCATATTGATCATGAGGAGGAGGTCCCAGCTCAGTCCGTTCCCGTCGGGCCAACTCAGGTCCTAAAGGGATTCATAGTAACTCGAGTGCTTCGGGATGCTCTAGTCCGCTTGGTGGGCCTTATGGAGAGTGTGGCCCAGACCGGTGCATTTCTTATGGCTCACACCCCGGAGCATGTGGCTCCCCTATATCAGACTCCAGCAGCCTACCTAGTTGGGGTGGTTTAGCCGGTTGTTGCGGCACAGGCCGGTGATAGGATTGTTATGTCTCCTAAGGCCTTCTTGAGGTTGGATAATTTACCAAGCTCTTCACTGTTCATTTCAGCGGTGCACCTTCTAAGTACCCATAAGATTACTTGGACCATTGTTATGAGGTGTTGCGCAACATGAGTATTGTTGAGACCAATAGGGTCGATTTTGCAGTGTTCCAGATGACCGGTTCTGCCAATATATGCTGGAGAGATTATGTGTGGCCTAGACCAGCTGGTTCACCTCCACTTACTTGAGATCAGTTTTCACAGCTATTTCAAGAGAAGTTCATTCCTTTCACTCTAAGAGAGGATTATCGGAGGAAATTTGAGCGTCTTAAGCAAGGTAGCATGGTTGTTACCCAATATGAGACTCGATTTGTTGACCTAGCTCGCCACACCATAGTCTTTCTCTCTACTGAGAGGGAGATAATGAGGAGATTCATTGATGGGCTTACTTTCACTATCATGCTACAAATGGACAAAGAGAGCGGAGACGATACTTGTTTTCAAAGGGCCGTAGATATTGCTAGATGGATCGAGATGGTTCGTGGTTAGGAGAGGCCTCCTCATTTCAGTGGTTTCAGTGGTGCCTCGTCTGGAGGAAGGGGTATTTTTGGTATAGGCCGTCCTCCCACGCCGTTTCAGTCAGCTCTTCAGGCATCCCACAGTGCTTCGGGCAGTTGTGGTCCTTATCTATCTCATCCTGAGTTGCTAGCCTACAGTGCACCATCAGCTCATATTAGTGCACCTTCGATCAAGAGTTATCAGAGTTGTTATCCAGGTCGACATAGCTACTTCTAGGGTCAGTAGTCACAACAGTTGAGGGCTTGTTATACTTGTGGAGATCCGAGGTACCTTTCTAGATTTTACCCTAGATCACAGGGGCGGCATGCACCAACAGGATTTCGTGCTATGATTCCAGCACAGGTTGCTCCACCGTCCACTCATCCAGCTAGAGGTGGGGTCAGGCTGCCAAAGGTGGAGGTCAGGCCATTAGAAGTGGAGGTCAGTCTATTAGAGGTGGAGCCCAGCCAGCTAGGGGTCGTTCGAGGGGCGGAGGTTAGAGTGGTAGGCCCATCCCCATTTTAATGCATTCCCAGCTAGACCTGAGGTCGAGTCATCTGACACCGTCATCACAGGTATTGTCCAGTTTTCCATAGAGATGCTTCAGTTTTATTTGATTCGGGATCTACTTATTCCTATGTGTCATCCTATTTTGCTTCATATCTTGTTGAGCCTCGTGATTGTTTTAGTGCTCCTATATATGTGTCCATGCTTGTGGGAGATTCTATTATTGTAGATCGTGTCTATCTCTCGTGTGTGGTTACTATTAAGAGTCTTGAGACTAGTGTAGATCTCCTACTTCTTGATATGGTGGACTTTGATGTTATTTTGGGCATAGATTGGTTGTCACCGTATCATGCTATATTGGACTATCACTCCAAGACGACGACCTTAGTCCTGCCAAGGTTGCCTCGAATAGAGTAGAGAGGGACTCCTGGTCATTCTACTTGCAGAGTTATTTCTTATGTGAAGGCTCGACGTATGGTCTAGAAGGGATGTTTAGCCTATTTGGCCTATATTCGCAACTCTAGTGCGGAGATTCCTTCCAGGGATTCGGTACCAGTTGTGCGTGAGTGTTCAGAGGTGTTTCATGCAGATCTGTCGGGGATGCTATTCGACAGAAATATTGACTTCTGTATTGACTTGGCTCTGGGCACTTAGCCCATTTCTATTTCACCATAACGTATGGCTACGCCGGAATTGAAGGAACTGAAGGAATAGTTGCAAGATTTGCTTGATAAGGGATTCATTAGACCTAGTGTCTCGCCTTGGGGTGCGCCCGTGTTGTTCGTGAAGAAGAAGGATGGTTCGATAAGGATGTGTTTAGACTATCGGTAGTTGAACAAAGTCACTATCAAGAACAACTATCCGTTGTCGAGGATTAATAACTTATTTGATCATCTTCAAGGTACCAAAGTATTTTCGAAGATCAATTTGAGGTCTTGCTACCATCAGTTGAAAATTAGGGCATCTGATGTCCCTAAGACGGTTTTTCAGACCCAGTATCGGCATTATGAGTTCCTAGTGATGTCATTTGGGTTGACAAATGCCCCAGCAATATTTATGGAATTGATGAAATGGGTATTTAAGTCCTATTTGGATTCTTTTGTGATCATATTCATTGATGATATCTTGATCTACTCCCGCCATCGAGAGAAGCATGAGCAGCATCTTCGGATTGAACTTGAGACTCAAAGCGTGAGTTTTGGTTGGACTCGGTTGCCTTTTTGGAGCATGTTGTATTGTCGAGGGTATTAAAGTGGATCCTAAGAAGATTGAGGCGGTTCAGAACTGGCCTAGACATACTTCAGCTACAGAGATTCGGAGTTCCCTGGGTTTGACCGGTTATTATCGCCGGTTCATGGAGGGGTTTTCATTCATAGCAGCCTCATTGACTAGATTGACCCAGAAGGGTGCTCCGTTCAGGTTGTTCGATGAGTATAAGTTGAGGTTTCAGAAGCTCAAGGATGCTTTGACTATGACGCCAATGTTGGTGTTGTCCACAAGTTCAGGATCCTACATAGTGTATTCTGATGAATCACGCATTGCGCTTGGTGTAGTATTGATGCAGGATGGCAGGGTCATTGCATATGCATCGTGGAAGTTAAAGGTTCATGAGAAGAATTACCATGTTCATGACCTAGAGTTGGCAGCCATTATTCATGCAGTGAAGATTTGGAGGCATTACCTATACGGCATGTCGTGTGAGATGTTCACGGATCATTGGAGTCCACAGTACTTATTCAAGCAAAAGGATCTCAACTTGAGGCAGAGAAGGTGGTTGGAGCTGTTGTAAGACTATGGTATCACCATTTTATATCATTCCGGGAAGGCCAATGTGATGGTCGATGCCTTGAGTACAAAGGTTATGAGTATGGGGAGCCTTCCGTATATTTCTATTGGTGAGAGACTACTTGCATCAGATGTTCAGGACTTGGGCAATCAGTTCGTGAGTTTAGATATTTCAAAGTCCAATCATGTTCTAGCTTGCACGGTTTCTCGGTCTTCCTTGTATGAGCGCATTAGAGAGCATCAGTATGTCGACCCCCATTTGCTCTTCCTTAAGGACACATTACGGTACGGTGGTTCCAGGAAGGTTACTATCGGAGATGATGGGGTGTTGCAGATGCAGGGTCAGATTTGTGTGCCAATATGGATAGGCTTTGTGAGTTGATTCTTGAGGAGGCCCACAGTTCACGGCATTCTATTCACCGAGTGCCACCAAGATGTATCAGGATTTTTTGCAGCATTATTGGTGGAGAATAATGAAGAAAGATATAGTTGCATATGTGGCTCGGTGTTTGAATTGTCAGCAAGTAATGTACGAGCATCAAAGGCCTGATTGTCTGTTTCAGAAGCTTGAGATTCCCGAGTGGAAGTGGGAGCATGTTACCATAGATTTTGTTGTTGCGCTCCCACGGACTTCGAAGAAATTCGACGCAGTATGGGTCACTGTGGACAGGTTGGCTAAATCGGCACATTTCATTCCAGTGGCACTTACCTATTCTTCAGAGTGGTTGGCTGAGATTTATATCCGCGAGATTGTTCGTCTTCACGGTGTGCCGATGTCCATCATTTTTTATCAGGGTACGCAGTATACATCGTGGTTCTAGAAGTCCATACAATATAAGTTAGGCACACGTGTTGAGTTAAGTACAACATTCCACCCCAGACGGACAGTCAGTCCGAGCACACCATTCAGATATTGGAGGATATGCTTTGCACCTGCATTATGAATTTCGGGGGTTCTTGAGATCAGTTCGTGCCGCTTGCGGAGTTTTCCTACAACAAAAAATACCAATCGAGTATTCATATGGTCCCCTATGAGGCATTATACGGGAGGCGGTACCATTCGCCAGTTGGTACCATTCGCCAAAAAAGGTCAAGATGATTCAAGATCAACTTCGCACAACTCAGTCTAGGCAGTAGAGTTATGCTGATTGTAGAGCTCTTGATGTTCCATTCATGGTTGGAGAGAGGATTTTACTTCGGGTTTCACCCATGAAGGGTGTTATGAGGTTCCGAAAGAAGGGCAAGTTGAGCCCTAGATATATCAGACCCTTTGAGATTCTCGAAAGAGTGGGTGAGGTGGCCTACAAGCTTGCATTGCCCCCAGATTATCAGCAGTCCACCTGGTGTTCCATGTCTCCATGATCTAGAAGTACCACGACGATCCGTCCCATTTGTTAGATTCCAGCTTAGTCCAATTGGACAAGATTTGACTTACGGGGAGGAGCCGGTGGCTATTCTAACCCGGCAGGTCTAAAAGTTAAGGTCTAAGAGTTATCCTTCAGTTAGAGTACAATGCAGAGGTCAGCCGATCGAGGCAGCCACGTAGGAGTCTGAGTCCGACATATGGAGTATATACCCATACCTTTTCACCAGTCTAGGTACTTTTCTATGTCCGTGCGAGGATGAACATTTTAGTTAAAGGTGGAGAATGTAATTCCCGATAGGTCATTTTGAATTTTAGCAATTATTTATGTGTTCCAAGACCTCAAATAGCTCAGTTTTAGCCTTCCTCGATTTATGTGCACAGTCCATGTCTTTTCCCGGTAAATTTTTATGTGAAAATTAAAAAGTCTGAATTTTAGATTTAAAAATAATTTGAGTTGACTATGGTTAATATTTTGTGTAAACAGACCCGTATCAGTATTGTGATGGTCTTAGTGGGTCCGTATCATGATTTGGGACTTGAGCGCATGACGAGAATCAAATTTGAAAGTCCATAACTTGATTTAATGTGAATTGTTGAAGACTAGTAATTTGAAGGTTTAAAGAATTCCTAAGTTTGATCGTAGGTTGACTTTGTTGTTGTCGGGATCGGATTTCGGTTCCGGAATATGGAATAGGTTTATTTCACTATTTATGACTTGTATGCAAACTTTGCTGCAAAACAGAGTTGATTTGACGTTATTCAAATGTCTGGTTGTGAATTTAAAAGTTCTTAAGTTTCTTTGAAAATTTTCATATATATTGGTGTCTGATTCGTGCTTTTAAATGTTATTTTGGTGTTTTGATCGCACGAGTGAGTTCATATGATGTTATTACACTTGTGTGCATATTTGGTTTGGAGCCCGAGGGGCTCGAGGGAGTTTCTGATAGGCTACAAATTGATTTTGAACTTAGAAAGATTACTGGTTTTAGAGATTCTAGTGTCTGCTGCTTTGTTCATTGCGATCGCGAAGCCACTCTCGTGATCGCGAAGGGTAATCTGGGCTAGGGTGGAATTTACTGATCGCGAACGCGGAGTAGTGGGGGGTGTTAGGAGGGAGGACTTGGAAATTGAGGTGTTACTCTACGCGAACACGATCCCTAGCTCGCCAACGCGAAGGCGAGGGGGGAGAAGCCTTCGTGAATGCGAAGGCGAGGGGGGAGAAGCCTTCGCGAACGCCTGAGGAACATCGTGAATGCGTAGTCCAATAGGGCTATTGTGCATCGCGAACGCGTCAGGCCCTTCGCCAATGCGAAGAAGGCATGTCGCCCAGTCAATTAAATATCCCAAAGTCGGGATTTGCTTCATTTTTCACCAACTCCACATTTGAGCTCAGCCTAGAGGCGCTTTTGAAGAGGAATTTCATCCCTACTTCATAGGTTAGTAGAGTTTAACTCGTTTGCTTCCATTTTAATCAACACCAATTAATTTCTAGCCTTTAACCTATGCTTATTCATGGTAGAAATTGAGTATTTAGGTAGAAATTGGGGATTTTGAGAAATTGAGATTTAGACCTCAAATTGAGGTTGGATTTCGAAACTAATCACATAATCGGGCTCGGGTGAATGGGTCATTGGGTTTTTGTCCGAATCTCGGGTTTTGACCAAGCGGGTGTAGGATTGACTTTTGTTGACTGTTTTCCAAATTCATTAAAGATTGAATATTTTTCACTTATGGGTAGTTTCTAAAGCTTTTTTGCATTTTCTGAACTATATTAGGTTAGATTCGATTGGTTTGGTGGCGAATTTTAGAGAAAAGGCCCCGGTTGAGCTTTGATTTGATTGCCGAGCGAGTAAGTGTCGTTGTTTACCTTGACTTGAGGGATTAGGACTTGTTAATCTATTTGCTACATGATTTATGTGTGGGGAAAAATGTATATGTGAGGTGACGAGTACTTATGCCTTGTTGTTGGGTTCAATCATGCTGGTGGAACTTGTTTCCTTGTATTTTATTGCATTGTTAATTATGATATCCATACTTAGGTTAGGTTATTACTTCTTTGATTATTCCTTTCATAATTACTGCTTATTTCATAATTGTTGAGTATTTTGGGAAGTTGAGTTTGGTATCTTGGCATCATATTTTACGTTAATTCATTCTCCGCATTAATTATTTCCCGAATTTATATAATATTCATTACATGGTGAGGAAGAGTATAAAAGAACGAAGGTTGATAATGTGCCATTGTATTTATATCATCTATTGATTATTACATAGTGAGGAAGAGATTAAATGCATGAAGGGTGATGTCGTACCGTTTATCTCAGTTATTCATTACTATATGGTGAGGAAGAGAGTAAAAGCACGAAGGGTGATGTCGTGCCATTCATCTCATTTATTCATTATTACTTGGTGAGGATGAGAGTAAAAGCACGAAGGGTGATGCCGTGCCATTTTCATATCATTGGTTTATCCTATTTCATGGGTTGACGATTTATTTGGCTATTACGTGATATACTACCTGTCGTGGTTGTAATATTTCCCATTTTTGCATGTCTCCTCCCAATTTGTACGTTATTATCCTCTGTTATTGTTACTGCTTCATATACATTATCATAGCCTCGCCAATACCTCACCTGTCACGACCCAAATTCTAACCATGGTCGTGATGGCATCTATCGTGTTACAAGGCAAGCCTATTTCCTAAAATATTACTACTAAATCGATTATAAGAATTTAATAAAACATTTCCAATATTTGAATTTTTCATAAACTAAATCAACTCTAAATATAATTATAGAAAATACGGAAACGAGCCCCAAACATCGGGGTGTCACTAAGTCATGAGCGTCTAAAACTATGAACTATAATATATAAATTGTCTAATTGTCCAAAAGAAGAAATGACAAAAGGAGTAACAAGGTCCTGTGGATGCTAGCAGCTACCTTGCAGTCTCCAAATATAGTCGGCCTGAACTCAATGATCGCCGCGCTCTAACTCACCTAGATTTACACATAAAGTGCAGGGCATAGTATGAGTACAATCGACTCAGTAGTAACAGAAATAACTAAGGAGCTGGGTAGTAGTGACGAGCTAAGTAGAACAATTCAATTATTTCTTTTCACAATTTACAATAAACATGAATAAATAGGTAAATTCCATAAAAACCAACAAATGCCACAAAGAAATTAATAGGTAAATGAAACAACAGCAAAAGTAAATGCAACCTCATAACAATGTCACTCCATCACTCGGCACTCGGTACTCAGTACTCAACACTCAATAGGTACCTGCGCTAACTGGGGGTGTGTACAGACTCTAGAGGGGCTCCCAAATCCCAAGCGCTAAGCACGGACAACTCACGTGCCATAATATCAATCCCTAGATCTGCACGGTCAATTCACGTGCTACGTAGACAACTCACGCGCTATGGTATCAATAACTGGATCCGCACGGATAACTCACGTACTGCACGGACAACTCACATGCCTCAATAAAATACCTCACAACAGGCCATCGGCCTCACTCAGTCATGTACCTCTCTAGCCTCACCATCATCAACAATTATGGGAAACACAGCCCATGTCAAGTATCACAGCATATCAGCAAAATAATAGGGACTGAGGTAAACATGTACAATAATATCTATGACTAAGTGAAAATAATGTGAGCATGAATAAAGCCTAAGTATGATCTCGAACATGAAGGCAAACAATTTCAACAACAAATAAACACATAACCACAGATAATAGCCATTAGGACTCACAGCCTCACGGGACAGACCAAGTCTCAATCCCTCATGGTGCATACCCACATGCCGTCTCCTAGCATTGGTAACACCTCCAAACAATACATGATATCAAATCTTTGGGTGTATACCCTCAAAGCTAGAGTAAAACTGTTACTTGACTTAACAGCGTAAAATCTTACTCCGGGATGCCCTCGTCTCGGGACTTGGTCTCGAAAAGCTCCAAATCTAACCAAAATCAGAATACTACTATCAACATAGTCTAAAGAATCAAATTCCACAATAAAAACTACAAACATATGCCAAAAATCTGAAATTGGCTCAAACTCCGCCCCCGAGCCCACGCCTCGAAACCAGTCAAAAATGCAGAATAACAAACCTCGTCCTCACTCGAGTCCAACCATATAAATTTCACCAAATTCTGACATCAACTCGACCCTCAACTCTTCAATTAAAGTCTTTGAAGATTTATACCATTTTCAACCCAGTCTATACCCATTTGAACTCAACAATATTTCCATAAACCTTATTGATATGTATAAATGATACTATTACACCCAAGGATCATACTCTTAATCACCCATCTTTACCCAAACTCAAAATTGAAGACTAGGGGTTAGAACCTTACCTCTTGGGTGAAGATCTTGTGATATTTCCTTGTTGGATTTCAAAGCTTGAACAAGATCTTGATGAACAAAGCACTTGAGCTTCTTCCTCTCTCTAGAANAGAATCAAATTCCACAATAAAAACTACAAACATATGCCAAAAATCTGAAATTGGCTCAAACTCCGCCCCCGAGCCCACGCCTCGAAACCAGTCAAAAATGCAGAATAACAAACCTCGTCCTCACTCGAGTCCAACCATATAAATTTCACCAAATTCTGACATCAACTCGACCCTCAACTCTTCAATTAAAGTCTTTGAAGATTTATACCATTTTCAACCCAGTCTATACCCATTTGAACTCAACAATATTTCCATAAACCTTATTGATATGTATAAATGATACTATTACACCCAAGGATCATACTCTTAATCACCCATCTTTACCCAAACTCAAAATTGAAGACTAGGGGTTAGAACCTTACCTCTTGGGTGAAGATCTTGTGATATTTCCTTGTTGGATTTCAAAGCTTGAACAAGATCTTGATGGACAAAGCACTTAAGCTTCTTCCTCTCTCTAGAACACTCTCCCATCTCTCTAAACAATGTCAGATTTTTGTTCCAAAATGAGTCCCAAAGCGTATTTATCAAAATGGGTTCGTGTTATGAAAATAAAAATATTAACCCTCCGAAAGTAGGTCTGCGGTCACATAATGGACCGCAGAATGGGTATGCGGGTCGCAAAATGTACCGCAAAATCGATGCCCAAAAATGGGCTTTACTGGAAAGGTCTGCGACCATTTTGCGGTCATATAACTACTTCTGCGGTCGCATAACTACTTTTGCGATCGCATAATGATTATGCGATCGCAGAATTGGTCGCAGAGTCGCACTTTTCCAGACTTTTGTAATTTGGTCATAACGTCTTGTAAGAATGTACAAATGATGAACGATTTGAAGAGTTGGAAACTAGACACATAGAACTTTCTTTTGATAGGTAATACACCATATAATACTTTGTATCATGAGAGTTATGCTCATTTGAAGTTACGTCTTATGCGAACTCACTTGAAACTTTAGTCTTATGAAATTTCCAACTTCCAAACTCCCAGATACCCATCCGAAATCATCCCGAGTCCCTCGGGACCTCAACCAATAATTCACACAAGTCATATACCACTACCCGAACTTAGTAGAACCTTCGAAACACCCAAAACAATAACAAAACACCAATTCAACCTCAGATTCAAGCCTAAGAACTTCTAAACTTCCAAAATTCGCCAACGACGTCAAAACCTATCAAACCATGTACGAATGACCTCAAATTTTGCAAACACATCACAAATGACACTACGAACCTACTCCGACTTCCGTAATTCCATTCCGACCCCGATATCAAATTTTTCACTGCCTACCGAAATTGCCAAATTTTCAACTTTTGCCAATTCAAGCCTAATTCTACCACGGACCTCCAAATTATATTACGAAAATACTCCTTAGTCTAAAATAACTCAACGAAGCTAACCGAATCATAAAAATTCAAGTCCAAACTCATTTACTCATAAGTCAACTTCCGGTTGACATTTCTAACTTAGTTTTCTAACTAAGAGACTAAGTGTCTCATTTCACTCCAAAACTACTCCGAACCCAAACCTACCAACTCGATACAACTCAACACAACTGAACAACACATAAATAAGCAGAAATGGGGAAAACGGGACTATGACTCTCGAAACGACTGGCTGGGTCGTTACATCACCGAGGTTAGGCTCGGCACTTACAAAGTACATTGGGTCTGTTGTACCCATACTGCACTTCTGCACTTCTTCACTTCTTGTGCAGATCCTGGAATTGGTCCCGGCAGTGCGTGAGGTGCGTCAGCTTAGATTATTGCATATAGAGACTTGAGATAGATCTACTAGCATCCGCAGACCTTGAAGTCACCTTCCTCTTTCTACTTTTACTGTTCATTTTCTTCGAAACAGTTGTACTTATTTCAGACTCTGTTTATAGGCTTCTAGTTGCGCGTATACTTGTGACTCCGGATCTTTGGGAGCAGATATTATTACGTGAATTATGTTGGTACTGTATCATATATGGTTTCTATTTCTCCTTATATATCATCATTAGGTCGAGTCAGAGGCAGAGCTCAGCCTAGAGCTCGAGCAGTAGCAACCGCAGTGAAGCCTCAGATTGATCATGAGGAGGAGGTCCCAGCTGAGGCCGTACCTGTTGGGCCACTTCAGGTCCTGAAGGGATTCACAGCCAAAATTGGCTTCTAGTTTCTTATGTACTCGTGACTCCGGATCTTTGGGAGTAGATATTATTACGTGACTTATGTTGGTACTATATCAGATTGGTTTTCTATTTCTCATTGTATATCATCATTATGTTTTAACTGCTAAAAATTGGCTATTTATTTATCTCACATCGGTTTTTCTAGCAGTGGATGTTAGGCGCCATCACAACCCCGAGTTTGGGATTCCCGGTCGTGACAAGTTGACTCCAGATTCTTATTTCTTCAATCGAATTACTTAATTACTAGATATATGTAACTAAAGAAACCAAGATTAGTCTATTATTTGACAATTACGTTTTTGGTAGTGTTTGGAGTGGGATTTTTAGATGCCTACAAAGAATATAACCTATCTTCAAAAGCTTATGAACAAAGGTTCATTGCTGGAGCCTATGTATTTAGTATAAATGTTTTTGTCATTTTATGGAATTGTGAAATATTTTTATTTGTAACTGTGTATTTAATTGGAACTGTCTATTTGTTTGTGACTTTGGTCATGAGAGTGCCTCTATATTTGTTCCAATTATGAAGTTAAGACAGTAAGGCACAAATGCTTTGTCTAAAGATTTACATTTGTGTGTTGTATTTTGTTTGAATGAGTTGGTCTTCAATCAACACGTTGTAACTTAAAAAAAGAAACTTACTTAAGTCTTTCTTATCCTTGAAATTAATTATTTTGGTCCTAATCCTTTATATTGATATACTTCTACGAATTATTGTGACATATGTTATCATATTGAATGGTTGTAGCCGTTCTTATTGTTTCCTTGGTCCTATTTCAGACATGGTTGAACAGGGACAAGCTCGAATTACTCCAAGTGGGAGTTCTCAAAGTCGAGGAAGGGAAACGTAGAAGGATGCATCGTCGCAGGACTTATTTCTATAATAATTCAGACTCAGAGTCTGAACTCATCTAGAATGTCTCGAGAGCGATGCAAAATGCGTTAAGGGATCAGAGAGCTGAACGAAGGGAGGGAGAAAAGAAATTTAGGGAGTTTAAGGAATTTAAAATGGGTTTTGATACTTCCATTCCTGAACATGTACATATTTTTCTGTTAAAAAGAGTTGAATTATCTAATTACGAAAGAGTACTTATGTACTTATGAGATTGAAGATTACATTTTCTTGGTGTCTCCTATAGAAATGTATGAGCCAATGTCAGTGACTGAGAGTTTATCGAGCCCAGGAAAAAATGAGTGGATAAAAGCAATAAAAGAAGAATTAGAGTCCATGAAAACCAACAAAGTCTGGGATCTAGTTAAACTTCCGCCTGGGCGTAGAGCCGTTGAGAACAAATGGGTTCTCAAAGTTAAAAGCTAAGCGGATGGGTCAATAGAAAACAAGGCACGATAAGTGGCAAAAGGCTTTACTCAAGAAGCTTTATGAAGAAACATTTTCACCAGTTGTGAAGTTTACCTCAATTCGCTTACTTTAAGCTATTGTTACACGTTTGGATTTGAAATTACACCACACAGGCATGAAGACAACTTTTCTCAATGGAGAACTAAACGAGAAAATATACATGGAACAACATGCAGGCTTCATCGTTAAAGGCCAAGAAAATAAGGTCTGTAAATTGAAAAGATCTATTTATGGCCTAAAGCAATCTTCAAGGCAATAGTATTTGAGATTTCAAAAGGAGGTGATCTCGTATGCTTTCACCATGATCAATGAATACTATTGCATTTATGTGAAGAAGTCTAATGGGGTGTTTGTAATTCTTTCTCTTTACGTGGACGATATTTTATTGGCCGGAAATAATTTAGAGTATTTGAAAACTATCAAGTCATGGTTTTCAAAGTCATCTGACATGAAAGATATGGGTAAGGCAGACTATATCCTTGGAGTTAGGATCCAAAGAGACCGTTCCAAAAGGTTATTGAGTCTATCTCAAGAAACTTATATAAAGAAAATTTTGGAGCGTTTGTGATGAATAATTGCAAATACATGGATAATCCTATAGCGAGAAATGAAACTTTAAGCCTTGAAATGTGTTCCAAGATTGAAAATGAAACGGAAGACATGTCTTGAGTTCTATATTCAAGTGTTGTCTGGAGCTTGATGTATGCTATGTTGTGTACTCGCCCATACATTTGTTATGCCATAAGTCTGGTTAGCAGGTATCAATCCAATCTTGGAAGAGATCATTGGAAAGTTGTGAAGAGAATTTTCAGATACCTGAAGGGAACTGCAAATTATTCACTATATTATAGTGAAAATGATTTATACTTGAGAGGATATATAGATGATGATTGGGCTGGTGACCGGAATGATAGAAAATCAACATCCGATTATCTTTTCTTACTTAATGGTAGTGTTATTTCATGGAAAAATAAGAAACAAACTTGTACTGCCCTTTCGACGATGGAAGCAAAGTCCGTGGCTTGTGCATCTGCAATATAAGAAGTTGTTTGGTTGAAGAGATTCTTTGAACATCTGGATATTACAAAGAATTATAAGGGTCCCATGACTCTTTATTGTGATAGTCAAGCAGCTATTGCAAACACAAAAGATCCTAGTACATTCCTATGCAAAGTATGACAGCTGATCCTTCTGCAAAGGCGATATCTAGAGACCTGTTTGAGAAGTATGTTATGGCTCTAGGTTTGCGAAGGATATGACCATATTTATGTATTGTAAAATGAATTGATTATTATAATATACTCATCAATATTTTACTCTTGAATTTATGTTCATATCTAGTATGCATGTGATGATATTTTGTTGATATAGTGTGTCAAACAAGTCGCAAGATTAACTCTCACACACGAGTAATCGCCTCTTACGTTGAGAATCGTAAAGAGATGAGACCTTATAGAACCTTGAATAGTGTGAGGTCATATTTTACTTGTAAAGGTCGGTCTTGACAACTAGTCAGAGTTGCAAATTCTACCATTGAATTATGACTTGTTCTGTAAGCGAGATGCGAGTTTCTCTAAGAAGATGAATTGAGGATTATTGAAGTGAGAAATTCGGGTTAAGACATTTGTAGGTATCTAGACCAAGATCTGTATGGTGTTAAATGAGTAAAACAATTAGACACGCGCACTAATATATGGTGAGAACACCGTAACACGTGTTTCATACCACGTGTGCTAACGACCAATGGGATAATAGAAGAATTGATCCATGTTTATTCATTGTGTGAGATCCCAAAAGTTATATTAACTTTTATTGGAATACCCTTTGACCTTTTACTATTTCTTGAAGTGCCAATCGATTGCCATGAGTGATTCGACAATGCAGTGCATGTCTAGGAAAGCAGTTGATCTGGGATGGAGAGTTTCGAGTAGAAAGGGAAGACAATTAAAATAAATAATATAACTTGTATCCATATGTCGACCATTACACTTATCATAGGGTAACAAGTGTAATTGTGGATAAAGTTATACATAAACTCGAGTTCACCTCTTTTCGAGGATGAGGGATCGGATAACAAGCTATAGGAGTAGCGAATGATGTCTGGGATATTGCGAGTAATATGATCCTCATCCTAGTAGTGAATCCTTTCCGTATGTGATTGGATTTCTACATAGAGCTTTAGGACAACCTTAATTGGTTTTGAAATGTTATAGCTCTTAGTGCTCGCAGGTCGCACCAACTATTTGCCAGTATGAATTGTGTGTCAAAGACATCGGTCTAGCCCACTATGAGCGAAGTGGGAGATGTTGGATTATGGATCGTGGGTCGCTCCGACAAAATGTCATCATCTGAAACAACTCTTCAATTACCCCCCAAGTCCCCTGACAAAGCCACTGCCACTTCTTATTCTGACCCTATCACCTTCAAAAGCATATTAATGGCTAACAATCTAGCCTCACAAATTTCCATACAATCCGAATGGGGAAGCCAAACGGTTGAGGAACTGCTACCAGAAACAGTGAGGAACCCTAATGACCACAAACAGTCACCAAACTTCCACATAGATCTTTCATGTGAGAAGCTTCAACAAATACACCAACCATGGAGATACTCTGTAATCATAAAACTCTAAGGACGGCGTATTCTACACAACTATCTAAAGCAAAAAAATATAGGACTATGGAAACCCACATAAAACTTCCCTCTAATAGATCTTGGCAATGACTACTACACATTCAAATTCCAAAAAGAGGAGAATATGATCATAGCTTTACAACATGGTCTATGGTTCATCAATGGCCACTTCTTGTCTGTCCAAAGATGGGAGCCAAACTTTGTGGCTACAAAAGCTAAAGAAATCTACACAGCCATCTCGTTAAGACTCCCACAACTCCCCACCGAATTTTATGATGGAGAAGTCCTAAAGAAAATAGGCATGACAATCGGCCGACTACTAAACGTTGATGCTTGTACATCATCTACCCTAAGGGGTCGCTATGCCAGGATATGTGTTGAACTTCCCCTCAATGAACTCGTTAAACCCTTCATTTTCATAGGATCACACAAACAACAAATCCTCTACGAAGGTAAAAAATTCCTATGCAAAAACTGTGTCCATTTGGGACATGTAGCGGGGAATTGCTTTTAAAAAAACAATATCGACAGGAGACCCACAAATTAATCCCATCATTCAGGAAGAAAGGGCATTAAACACACGACAACAAGATGAAGGAGCATGGCAAACGGTGACCTTGTAACGATCCGGCCGGTCGTTTTGAGAGTAATAGCCCTGATCCCCTATTAATTGCTTTTCCCATATCTATTTCTGCTATTGTGACTTGCCGGGATGATTGGTTTTGAGTTTCGGAGTGTTTTGGGACACTTAGTCCCTAAATGAGAGCTTAAGCCTTAGGATTTGGACCGTAGTCGGAACTGTGTGAAGACAACTCCGGAATGGAATTTCGTCGGTTCCCTTAACTCTGCTAAGTGATTTTGGGTTTAGGGGCGTGTCCGGATTGTGTTTTGGAGGTCCGTAGCTCATATAGGCTTGAAATGGCGAAAGTCAAATTTTTGGAGTTTTGGGTCGGTAGTGAAAATTTTGATATCGGGGTCGGAATCCGATTCCGGAAGTTGGAATAGGTCCGTTATATCGAATATGACTTGCGTGAAAATTTTGGGGTCAATCGGATGGAATGTCGTCCCGTAATTCCGAATGAATATGCAGTACAAGGGGATCTCCCGGAATACGTCCGTAGTCCCAAAGTAAATACACAGTGCTGGGGGATCTCCCGGAATACGTTCGTAGTCCCAAAGTAAATATGCAGTGCTGGGGGATCTCCCGGAATACGTCTGTAGTCCCAATTTAAATATGCAATGCAAGATACAATGACAGGTATGGTCTCAAATTATACACTTTTCACTAATCACAGATAAGGAAAATAGGGATCTAACTAAGCATGGCGCACAGAATGTCAATTAGGCAGTTAAAACACGTAAGCATATTTTTCTAGTTTAAACTAAACAATTAAACATTATTAGTGCAATTCAATAAGAGAAACCATTTATGATTTAAAAAGGATAAACGAGATTTTTGCAATAATAACCCGTGTACGTACTCGTCACCTCACGTACACGGTGCCCACACACCAAATAATATCGAAATATTCTAAGAGAAATGTCTCCAACACAAGGTTAGACAAGTCAGTTACCTCGAACCAAGCTCAATCAACCGGTCACAATGCCTTTCCCACGAATATCCGGCTCTGAATGGCCCAAATCTAGCCAAAAGCAATTACATATCATAATACAACCATAATAGACTCATCCAATTAATGAAATCAACATTTTAACAAAAATTCCGAAATTAACTCAAAAATTACCCATGGGACCCACGTCTCGAAATTGGGTAAAAGCCGCAAAATACGAACATCCATTCACTCACGAGTTTACTCGTACCAAAATTGCTCAAATCCGATACCAAAATCTCGATCAAAACCCTGAAATTCGGCCTAAGAACGTTTCTCAATATTTCACCCCAAATCCGAAATATAACGATGAATTCAAGCATAGATTAGTGGAATATAACCATAAAGGAGTTAAGAATCGTTACCCAATCGATATCTCTGAAAATCCCTCAATCCCTCGTCCAAAATCCGAGCTCCCAACTTAAGTTTTTGATAAAAATGGCATAAGCTCCATTTTTGGAACTTTAATACTGCCGAGACGCGTCCTTCTTCGCGAACGCGGCCACACCCTCGCATTCGCGAAGTACAATTTACTTCCGCCCAAAATTCCTCCATCGCGAACGCGATGCACATGTCGTGAATGCGAAGACCACTCAGCTTGACCGTTCGTGAACGCGGGATCTCCATAGCGAACGTGAAGCACGAAATCTCGCCTGCCTCCAGTTCTTCTTCGCAAACGTGAGGACCATGTCGCGAACGCATAGCTTCGAGGTTCCACACCTTCGCGAACACAAGAGCGACATCACAGACGTGAAGAGTAATTCAGCTGCCCTTCCCAGATACCTTACGCGAACACGAGGACTCCCTCGCGAACGCGATGAAGAAAATGCCTGCAACAGAACACCAGAAATCTGCTATCTTCCAAAGTCCAAAAGTGATCCGTTAAGCATCCGAAACTCAACCGAGGCCCCGGGACCTGAACCAAACATACCAACAAGTCCTAAAATACCATACAAACTTAGTCGAGCTCTCAAATCACATAAAAAATGCTAAAATCACGAATCACATTCCAATTCAAACTTAAAGAACTTGAAACTTTAAAATTCTACAACTGATGCCGAAACCTATCAAACCACGTCCGATTGACCCCAAATTTTGCATGCAAGTCATATTCAATATTACGGACCTATTCCTACTTCTGGAATCATATTCCGACCCCGATATCAAAATTTCCACTACCGGCCCAAAACTCCAAAAATTCGACTTTCGCCATTTCAATCCTAAATGAGCTACGGACCTCCAAAACACAATCCGGACACGCCCCTAAACCCAAAATCACCTACCGGAGCTAAAGGAATCAACGTAATTCCATTTCGGAATCGTTTTCACATAGTTCTGACTACGGTCCAAATCCTAAGGCTTAAGCTCTCATTTAGGGACTAAGTGTCCAAAAATACTCCGAAACTCAAAACCAATCATCCCGGCAAGTCACAATAGCAGAAATAGATATAGGGAAAGAAGTTAATAAGAGATCGAG
>AWOL01S0004298.1:33529-44879 GCA_000715115.1 Nicotiana otophora
CAAATCCTGCTCGATCTCCCAAGTCGCCTCCTCGACCGGCTGACCTCTCCACTGGACCTTTACTGAAGCAATATTCTTTGACCTGAGCTTTCTGACCTACCTGTCCAAAATGACTACTGGCTCCTCACCATAAGATAGATCCTTATCCAACTGGACTGAGCTGAAATCCAATACATGAGTCGGATCACCGTGATACTTTCGGAGCATAGACACGTGAAATATCGGGTGAACTCCTGCTAGGCTAGGAGGCAAGGTAACCTCATAAGCAACCTCCCCAACTCACCGCAATATCTCAAAAGGACCAATGAACCTCGAGCTCAGCTTGCCCTTCTTCTCGAATCTCATGACGCCCTCCATAGGCGATACCCGAAGTAAGACCCGCTCACCAACCATAAATGCCTAATCATGAACCTTCCGATCCGCATAACTCTTCTGCCTGGACTGGGTTGTGTGAAGTCTCTCCTAAATCACCTTCACCTTATCCAATCCTGGACCCAAGTCTGTACTCAACAATCGGGCCTCGCCCGGCCTAAACTATCCCACTAGGGACCGGCACCGCCTACCATACAAAGCCTTATACGGTGCCATCTGAATACTAGACTGGTAACTGTTATTGTAAGCAAACTCTGCAAGTGGCAATTATTGGTCCCATGACCCTCCAAACTCTTGGAGAGTGGAGAGGGACTCTTGGTCATTCTACCAACAGGGTTGTCTCTTATATGAAGGCTCGGCGTATGGTCGAGAAGGGGTGTCTAGATTACTTGGCTTATGTCCCAAATTCTAGTATGGAGGTTCCTTCCATGGATTTAGTACTAGTTGTCCGTGAGTTTGCAAAGGTATTTCCTGCAGACCTGTCGGGGTTGCCACCCGATAGGGACATTGACTTCTATATTGATTTGGTTCTGGGAACTCAGCCCATTTCTATTCCGACATACCGTATGGCCCTGCCAGAGTTGAAAGAATTGAACGAGCAGTTGTAAGATTTTCTTGATAAGGGCTTCATTAGACCTATTGTCTCTCCCTGGGGTGCGTCTGTGTTATTTGTGAAGAAGAAAGGTGGGTCTACAAGGATGTGCATAGATTATCGACAGTTGAACAAAATCACTATCAAGAACAAGTATCCATTTCCGAGCATTGATGACTTATTTGATCAGCTTCAGAGTGCCAAGGTGTTTTCAAATATCGATTTGAGGTCGGGCTACCATCAGTTGAGGATTAGGGAATCTGATATCCCTAAGACAGCCTTTCGGACTCTATATGGGCATTATAAGTTTCTAGTGATGTCATTTGGACTGACAAATGCCCCAGCAATATTCATGGATTTGATGAACCGGTGTTCAAGCCTTATTTGTATTCTTTCATGATTATGTTTATTGGTGACATCTTGATCTACTCCCGCAGTCGAGAAGAGCACGAGCAGCATCTTCAAATCGTACTTCAGACCGTGAGAGACAGTCAGCTATATGCTAAGTTTTCAAAGTGCAAGTTTTGGTTGGATTCAGTCGCTTTCTTAGGGCACGTTGTATCAGCAGAGGGCATCCAGGTAGACCCTAAGAAGATTGAGGCAATTTAGAACTGGCCTAGACCTACTTCAGCCATAGATATCCAGAGTTTCTTGGGTTTGGCGGGTTATTACCGTCGGTTTATGGAGGGGTTCTCATCTATAGCAGCCTCGTTGACCAGGTTGACCCAGAAGGGTGCCCCATTCAGATGGTCGGACGAGTGTGAGGCGAGCTTTCTGAAGCTCAAGACTGCTTTGACTACGGTACCGGTGTTGGTGTTCCCTACAGATGCAGAATCTTATACGGTATATTGTGATGCATCTCATATTGGACTTCGTGTCGTATTGATGCAGGATGGAAAGGTAATTGCATATGCTTCGCGGCAGCTGAAGATTCATGAGAAGAATTACCCCGTTCATGACCTAGAGCAGGCAGCCATTGTTCATGCGGTGAAGATTTAGAGGCACTATCTGTACATCATGCCGTGTGAGGTATTCACAGATCATCAGAGCTTGCAGTATTTGTTCAAGCAGAAGGAGCTCAATTTAAGGCAGAGGAGGTGGTTGGAGCTATTGAAAGATTATGATATCACCATCTTGTATCATCTTGGGAAGGCCAATGTGGTGGCCGATGCTTTGAGTAGAAAGTCAGCAAGTATGGGCAGCCTTGCATACATTCTAGTCGGTGAGAAACCGCTTGCATTAGATGTTCAGGCCTTGGCCAATCAGTTCGTGAGGTTGGATGTTTTTGAACCCAGTCGTGTTCTAGCTTGTATAGTTGCTCGGTCTTCTTTGTTTGAGCGCATTAGAGATTGGCAGTATGATGACCCTTATTTGCTTGTCCTTAGGAAAATAGTGAGGCACGGTGGTGCCAAGAACGTTACTATTGGAGATGATAGAGTTTTGGGGATGCAGGATTGAGTTTGTGTGCCTAATGTGGATGGACTTCGTGAGTTGATTATTAAGAAGGCCCACAATTCCCCGGATTCTATTCATCTGGGCACCGCCAAGATGTATCAGGACTTGCGGCAGTATTATTGGTGGAGGAGAATGAAGAAAGATATAGTTGCATATGTGTCTTGCTGTCTAAATTGTCAACAGGTAAAGTGTGAGCATCAGAGACCTGGTGGTTTGCTTCAAAAGTTAGAGATTCCTAATTGGAAGTGGGAGCGTATCACTATGGATTTCGTTGTTGGAATCCCACAGACTCAGAGGAAGTTCAATGCAGTATGGGTTATTGTGGACGGGTTAACCAAGTCAACGCATTTCATTCTTATGGTAGTTACTTACTCTTCAGAGTGGTTGGCAGAGATTTACATCTATAAGATCGTCCGTCTTCACGGTGTGCCCGTGTTTATCATTTATGATCGAGGCACGCAGTTCACCTCGCATTTCTGGAGGGCAGTACAGCGTGAGTTAGGCACGTAGGTTGAGATAAGCACAACATTTCATCCTCAGACGGACGAACAGTCTAAGTGCACTATTTAGATATTGAAGGATATGTCCCGCGCTTATGTTATACACTTCGGAGGTTCGTGGGATCAATTCTTGCCACTTGCAAAGTTTGCCTACAATAACAGTTATCAGTCGAGCATTCAGATAGCTCCCTATGAGGCATTATATGGTAGGCGGTGTCGATCGCCAGTTGGATGGTTTGAGCCGGGGGAGGCTCAGTTATTGGGCACATATTTGGTACAGGATGCCCTGGATAAGGTCAAGATTATTCAGGATCGACTTCACATAGCTCAGTCCAGGAAGAAGAGTTATGACGATCGTAGAGTTTGTGATGTTGTATTCATGGTCGTAGAAAGAGTGTTGCTCTGGGTATCACCCATGAAGGGTGTGATGAGGTTCAGAAAGAAGGGCAAGTTGAGCCCTAGGTATATCGGACCTTTTGAGATTCTTGAGCGAGTGGGAGAGGTGGCTTATAGGCTCGCGTTGTCACCTGGTTTATCTGTGGTTCATCTGGTGTTCCATGTGTCCATGCTCCGGAAGTATCACGGCGATCCGTCCCACGTATTAGATTTCAGCACTGTCCAGTTGGACAAGGATTTAACTTATGAGGAGGAGCCGGTGGCTATTCTATCCCGAAAGGTTCGTCAGTTGAGATCGAAGATTTGTCCTTCAGTTCGAGTACAGTGGAGAGGTCAGCCCGTTGAAGCAGCTACCGGGAGTCTGAGTCAAACATGTGGAGTAGATATCCCCACATTTTCACCAGTCCAAGTATTTTTCTATGTCCGTTCGAGGACAAACATTTGTTTTAGAGGTAGAGAATGTGATGACCCGAAAGGTCATCTTAAGTTTTACAACCCAATTCTACCTTTTTAAGCTTTAAACATCTCATTTTATTCCTCCTCAATTTACGTACGCAGTCCGGACGTGTTTTCAAAAAGCTTTTATGTTAAAAACTGATGAAAATAATAATTTTGCCTAAAAATTTCATTTGAGTTGACTTCCGTCAACGTTTTGAGTAAACAGACCCGGATTCATGTTTTGACGGTCCCGGTGGGTCCGTATCATGATTTGGGACTTGACGTATGCCCAAAATCGGATTCGAAAGTCCCTAGCTCGAGTTATCGGACTTTGTCGAAATTTGAAAATTAAAGTCTTAATGAGTTTGAAATGTTTGACCAATGATTGACTTTTTGGATATCGGGTTCGTATTTTGGTTAGGGATGCTTATCGGGCGGATCTGGCAGATAATTACGCTTAATAGTTCGGCTTATCGATTATCGGATTATAAATGTAGTAATCTACTAGCCATCCAATAAGATAATTGGCGGATTAGTATCGGATTAACAATTATCGGGCGGTTAACGGGAGGTTTATCGGCTAAACCAAATAGAATATCAAAAACATGTTGTAGAGAAACTATTAGCCAAGTCAAAAATCACAAAGGTGGCAGCTAAAATGAGATTTTGTAGTTACAGTGGAGGAACGAAACGATGACTTAGTGTTGCTATAGCCCTTATTGGAGATCCAAAGTTGGTTATTTTGGATGAACCGGTAGGTAGTGGTAATTAGAATTCTTACTTTTATGCTAAAAATAATTTATGTACAACATTTTCTTTTCCTGATACCTTTATAGACTATTGATATGGATTCGATAACACGATGCGAAAAAAGGGCATGCCATTATCTTGACAATCCATTCAATGGCATTGAAGCTGATATCTTAAGCGACCGCATAGCTATCATGGCAAAAGGAATCAGAAAAACCTTATCTGAAGCTAAAGGATTCTTCTTTTCTAAGATCTGGTCGAGAGAAGAGCCAAGCCCAAAAGCTTCAGCCTTCAAAAGAGACACCAGACTGATGAGTGACGAGTGATGGGCACGAGCATATTCAGATTGAGAGAAATTTTGATTAGGGATTTAGGACTTAAGAGAGATGAGTGAATAATGATGACTAGTCGAATTCTCAGTTCTCACCCTCTGGCCGCAGACTTCAATTGAGAATTAGAAATTAGGGATTTAGCCATTTAGGGTTTNTTGGTATGGATTCGATAACACGATACAAAAAAAGGGCGTGCCATTATCTTGACAATTCATTCAATGGAAGAAGTTGATATCTTAAGCGACCGTATAGCTATCATGGAAAAGGGAATAAAAAAAACCTTACCAGAAGCTGACGGATTCTGCTTTTCTAAGCTCTGGTCGAGAGAAGAGCCAAGCCCAAAAGCTTCAGCCTTCAAGAGAGAGACCAAACTGATGAGTAACGAGTGATGAGTACGAGCATATTCCTATTGAGAGAAATTTTGATTAGGGATTTAGGACTTAGGAGAGATGAGTGAATAGTGATGACTTGTCGAATTCTCAGTTCTCACCCTCTGGCTGCATACTTCAATTGAGAATTAGAAATTAAGGATTTAGCCATTTAGGGTTTCAATAGTACTTTATATACATATGGCTAAAAGTGTAAATTTAAAAATTCTTAACGGGTTAACGGTTTATTCGATAACAAAATTGAGTAATAGGGAAATAGGGATTTTTGAAAAATAGGGATTTAGACCTCAAATTGAGGTCGGATTCCAAAATAAATTACATAACCGGGCTCGGGGGTGAATGGGTAATCGGATTTTGGTCTGCAATTCGGGTTTGGACCAAGCGGCCCCGGGTGTTGACTTTTGTTGACGTTTTCAATAATGACCTAAATTGAATTCTTTACAATCGTGGGTAGTTCCTAAGGCTTAATTTGAATCGTTTGGTTGGTAATTTGCTAGATTCTATTGTTTATGAGGCTTGTTTGAAAGGAAAAGTCATGGTTGAGCTTTGAGTTTGGTCGTTGGAGCGAGGTAAGTGTCGTGGTTAACCTTGACTTGAGGGATTGGGACTTATTTTTCTATTTGCTACGTGTTTAGATATTGGGTACAACGTATATGTGAGGTGACGAGTACTTACGCGTTGTTGTCGGGTTATAGCATGCGGGTGAGACTTGTTCTTGTAATTGTTACTTTCCTTAATCATATTATCCATGCTTTAACTAGTTAATTAATAAATTGATCGTTCTAATCATGTTTACGAGCTTTGGTGATAATTGATTATGGATTCCGAGTTGAGATTGGTATTGTGGGACCATCATTGAAGTAAGGCTTATACTTATTGATCCTATCTCCCTGTTTTTACTTGTTCATTGTTATGTGGTAAGGGAGAATGTTAATGCACGAAGGGTAGTGTTGTGCCGTATGTGTGTGTTAATGCACGAAGGATGATGCCATGTCATATTGTGAGTGTTAATGCATGAAGGGCGATGTCGTGCCATGTTATGAGAGTTAATGCACGAAGGGTGAAGTCGTGTCGTTTCTATTGATTTATATGGTGAGCTTAAGAGTAAAAGCACGAAGGGTAATGCCTTGCACTTTTCTTTATTGTGTTTAATTGTTTTTGTTAGTTCAAGGCATATTGGTTGTTCTAGTTATCATTATTGTTGTGATTCTCTTATCTGGTATCCCCCTCAGCATGTCCCCCTCCCGATATTATTTGTCTAGCTCTTATTTGTTGTTACTCTGTACATATGTTGTTATCTGCACAAGTTTATTATGTATGTGTCTTGTCATAGCCTCGTCACTACTTTGTCGAGGTTAGGCTCGACACTTACCAGTACATGGGGTCGGTTGTACTGATACTACACTCTGCACTTATTGTGCAGATTTTGGTACTGGCCCTAGTTGATTGTGAGGTTAGCAGTTGGATTGCTTGACATGAGACCCAAGGTAGATCTGCTGGCGTCCGCAGACCCTGGAGTCTCTTCTTAGTCTTATTATTTTGTTGTTTCCTTTCCTTCAGAACAGTGTATTTCCTTTCAGACTCTGCTTGTAGTAAATCATAGTAGCTCGTGAGTTGTGACTCCAGATCCTAAATGGAGCAGATATTATGGGTTTTATGTTATTTCGCAAATCAGTTTTAGCTTATGTTTAGTTTAATTGTTCTTGTTATTGAAATTGGCTAAGTTGGCATTAAGAATCCTCTAATGTTGGCTTGCCTAGCAAGTAAAATATTATGCGTCATCGCGGTCCCGACGGTGGGAATTCCGGGTCAAGACAACAGGTACCACAGAATTTAATTAACAAGGCATTCAATTATGAAATTAATTTTTAATTTTCGAAATTAATATCTACCATATTAATTACGAATTATTTCACTAAAAATTCGGAATTGCACTCCTTAGTCAATTTTGAAATTCATCTATTAAATCTTATTTAACTCCTCATGTTAAGATTCAGATACTTATCAATTAATTTAAATTACTGATGATTTAATTTATTGATTATTTTCTTTAGACTTTCGCTTAATTTATTTCATGTGTCGGATACAAAATCCACCGGCTGAGTTTACACATAAAAACTTATAAGCTTTCATAAAGGTGTATCATCAATCTCTATACCGAGATATGGATTCCATCAACTAACTATTACTTCGCCAAAGTACATTATTATTATCCAATTTACCAGGCATATTGACCTACGAAAGGATCTCGCCTTTTAATAAATTAAAATAATAATAATATACACAGCTAATAATAATTATATCAAGATTTAGAGTATAAGTACATTTAATGGCTAGAAAGTTTATTTTATTAAGTTAGTATAAAATACTTATCTCTACTTGATCGGTTCAATACATACAAAATGTACTAGCACAAGAAGTTGGAATTAAACCATTCACATAATCAAGGTAAATTATATTAATCTTGTTCTACAATTATCCATGATCGTTTGTCTAATTCAATCATTAGATTGTGAACTCAAATTTTATACTTATAAGAACTGATGATTTAATCTTTCGTGTATAAGCTAAACTCTATACGCTATATGTGATGACCCGATAAGTCATCTCATGTTTTCGAACTAAATTCTGTATTCTGAAGCCTTAAATATCTTAATTTAGCCTTTTTCGATTTGCGTGCGCGCTCCGGGTATTTTTTCCGGAAGGCTTATATGTTAAAAACTGATAAAAATAAGAATTTTTGCCTTAAAAGTTAAATTGAGTTGACTTCGGTCAACGTTTTGAGTAAACAGACCCGGATCCGTATTTTGACGGTCCCAGTGGGTCCGAATCATAATTTGGGACCTGGGCGTATGCCCGGAATCGAATTCCGAGGTCCTTAGCTCGAGATATAAATTTTTGCTGAAAATTGAAAGACTGAAAATTTAATGGTTTTAAGAATTTGGTTAATGTTTGGTCTCGTTGTTATCAGGTTCGTATTTTAGTTTCAGAGCCCGGTACATGTCTATTATAATATTTAAGACATGTCTGTAAAATTTGGTGAGAAACGGAGTTGGTTTGACATGATTCAGACGTCTGATTGTGCAAATAGAAGTTTAAAGCTTTCTTGAAAATTTCATTCGAATTGGTGTTCAATTCGTAGTTTTAGGTGTTATTTTAGCGATTTGATAGAGCGAGCAAGTTTGTATGATGTTGTAGGTCTTGTGTGCATGATTGGTTTAGAGCCCCGAGGGCTCAGGTGAGTTTCGGATAGGCTACGGGGTGTTTTGTACTTGAAAAATCTGGTATTTTGCTGCAACTAGGGTTCTAGTGCGTTGTGCTTCGTGATCGCAAAGCCACCCTCGCGATGGCGAAGGGATCTGGGTTGCAGGAGAATTTTACACTACGCGAACGCGAGACCATAGTCGTGAACGCGGATCATTGGGGGGTTTGCTCTACGCGAACGTGACCCGTTACAAGCGAATAAGTAGAGTCATTGGAGGTGGGCTGGGAGTTAACCATTGTTCTATGCGAACGCAATACATGTATCGCGAACGCGGAGGCTAGGGGGGATAAGCCTACGCGAACGCGTAGAACAACTCGCGATCGAGTAATCCATTCAGGGGCAGCTCTTCGTGAACGCGACAGTGTTCACGCGAACGCGATGAACACTGTCGCCCAGTTATTAAGCAGTCCCATTACGGGATTATGGTCATTCTTTCAAATTTTCAAAAGCTAGAAAGCCTAGAGACGATTCTTCCAAGATAGTTTCTTCCCCAAATTATTGGTAAGTAATTCTAACCTACTTTCTTTCAATTACCCATTACATTTCAAGAATTTTCAACCTAAAATCTAGGGTTTTCATGGTGAAAATTGTGGGTTTGGGTAGAATTAGAGACTTTTATAAAATTGGAATTTAGACCTCGAATTGAGGTTGGATTCCGAAATAAATTACATAATCATGCTCGGGGTTGTATGGTAAATGAATTTTGGTCAGAACCTCGGATTTTGACCAAGAGAGCCCGGGGTCGATTTTTTACTTTTTGGGAAAAAGTTTGGGAAATCTAAATTTATGCATTGTAGTTGATTTCTTTAGCAATATTTGATGTTATTGAGTTACTTGTGGCTAGATACGAGTGATTTGGAGTCAAATTCTACGGGAAAGGCCCCGGTATAGCTTTGAATTGACCGCGGAGCGAGATAAGTGTCGTGGTTAATATTAACTTGAGGGATTAGGATTTAATTGTCTATTTGCTACGTGTTTAGATGTTGGCTGCAACGTATAGGTGAGGTGACGAGTACCTATGTGTTGTTGTCGAGTAAATTATGCTGGTGAGACTTGGTTTCTTGTAATTGTTGCTTTCCTTTGATCATGTTATCCATGTTTAGACTAATATAAACAAGTTGATCGCTCTTATTATGTTTACTGATATTTTGGTGATAACTCAGCATTGATTTCAAGGTTGAAGTTGGTATTGTGGAAACAAATGTTGAAGTAAGACTTGTTCTTGTTATTTCTATCTCCCTGTTGTCTTTCGTTCATTGATTTATCGTAAGGGAGAGTGTTAATGTACGAAGGGTAATGCCGTGCCATGTTATGAGAGAGTAAAAGTACGAAGGGTGATGTCGTGCCATGTTATGAGAGTTAATGCATGAAGGGTGATGTCGTGCCGTTTCTATTAATTATCTGGTGAGGTTGAGAGTAAAAGCACGAAGGGTGATGCCGTGCATTTTCCTTTACTGTGTTTACTTGTTATTATTGGTTCAAGGTATATTGATTGATCAAGTTTTCTTTACTGCTGTAATTCTCTATCTTGTAATTCCCTCAGCATTTCCCCCTCCCGATATTATTTATCTATCTTTTACTTGCCTTTATTTGTACATATACTGTTAAATTGCATATGTTTATTATGTAGGTGTCTTGTCTTAGCCTCGTCACTACTTCGTCGTGGTTAGGCTCGGCACTTACCAGTACATAGGGTCGGTTGTACTGATACTACACCACACTTTTGTACAGATTTTGTTATTGGTCCCAGTAGCAGATCGGACCGGACCATCGGAGACTCATGGTAGATCTGTCGGCGTTCACAGACCTTGAAGTCCTCGTCTATCTCTTCTGTTTACTGCTTCTTTCGTTCAAACAGTTGTACTTCTTTCAGACTTTTACTTGTAGTAAATCCTAGAATGTTAATGAATTTGTGACACGAGATCTGGGTAGTAGTAGTAGTAAATGATGAATTTATTATATTATTCCGCACTCGCTGTATTGCACTTTAGTTTATTTGCTGCTAATTGTTGAATTGAATGAGGTATGGCTTAATAATCTTCTAACGTTGGCTTGCCTAGCAAGTGGAATGTTAGGCGTCATCACGGTCCCGACGGTGGGAATTCCGGGTCCTGACACTATATCATCTACTATATAAGCAAAGGACACAGACTAATATGTGATCTATTTAAAATTTTATTAAAACTGAATAAATATTTATTTCATAAGAAATACTATATCTAAATCAAACACATGGTTAATAGTATATATCCCAACACACGTAACAAGGTACACATAATTTGTCTTCTTGCTCTGTAATTTTGTTCAACAACTAAAAGTGAACGAAGAGAGTTTGTTCTAATTTATCGTCGAATTGTTCTATTAAAAATCTTTCCGAGAGATTTTTGGGGTGGACTTAATTTGTTGCAAGATATTTTTGTCAGATTTTGACGACTTGTAGTTCGCCGATAATTTTTGAAGTTTAGAGGTTAATATTTTCACATTTCTAATGTTTTCCGTCGGCAAAACCATCTACATTTTAATGCTTTATTTTCCCGGTCCATAATTTCCATTGGTACATCATTCCTTGTAAGATTAGTCAAATTTTGTGTTGATCTTACGATTATAAAATCAATAATAATTACAGAATCTATATTATATTAAAAGGAGGGTGGTGAAGCATGTGGTTAAGCCAAGTGGCAAGCTAAAATGAAACCACTTGACAATTTTAGGACAACAATAATAATTAGAAATTATAAATAGAAACATAATTAATGGAAGTAGTTGAATGAAATAGATCTTATACATAATCTAAATAGAGCTTAGATAAATCTAATCTATATATCTATATTTATACTTATATATATATATATATATATATA
>AWOL01S0004298.1:47543-59761 GCA_000715115.1 Nicotiana otophora
TTATATATTGATCCACTCGTAGATTTTCTTCTATATTAACTAGAAATATGGAGGTAAAAAATAAAAAAAATATACAAAAAACATAAATAAAGATAACCTATGACTACTTATACTCTGGAGTAAGTTACAATACAGTTAAACCAAAAATTTACTTAAGATATTAAAAATTTAATGACTTTAAAAATAAAAACATTCAAGTGAAAAAATAAGATCTTACATAAAATATACAAATTATTTATAAGATAAGAAAAAAATTAAATAGCCAGTAAAAGTTATTTTAATAACAAGAATAATAAGTATTGACAAATCGGGCAAATGAACATTTTATACGCAATAAATATTTTTTATATAATTAAAAAGTTTAAACTTAAGAAGAACAAATCTTAACATGGTAAAAATAGATATTAAATTCAAACAAACTAATGAAAAGCCACATGACATTGTAATAAAATTAAGTATTGAACAATATAATAGCAAAACTAAGGAACAAATAGAGAAAAAATCAAAAAATTCATCATACAAAAAAGAAGGCTAAAATTTATTTAAATTTGAGATGTGAAAATTTTGTTTAAGCGTGATAAGAAATGGCATGCATGTGGATAAGGCCACATAACTAAAGTCTAATAGATAAAATAAAAAATTAAAAATATTAAATAATAAAAATAAATTAGAAATAATGTGACAATCTTTATACTAAGAATTACTTTAGAAAATAAAATAAAGCAAGTATACAATACTTAATCATCAACAACAACAAACCCAGTATGATCCCAACAGGTGAGGTCTGGGGAGGGTACTTTGTACGCAGACCTTACCCCTATCTAATGCATGTAGAGAGGTTGTTTTCAATAGACCCTCGGCTCAGGAAGGGTAAGAAGAAGAAGAGGAAAGCAAGGAAGGAAGAAAGAAGGAAGAGAAAAGAAAAAGGGAGAGATAAAGAATAAGTAGTACCAAATAATAGCAACATGGAATACAATACCTGAGGCGAACAAAACCACATAACGTAATAAAAATCTAAGAATATGAAGGGACATGCATACTACTAAGACTATCGGTGAACAACTAAAAACTACCCACTAACATTTTACCTTAATCCTCGACCTCCACACCCTCCTATCAAGGGTCATGTCCTCAGTGAGATGAAGCAGGGCCATGTCCTGTCTAATCACCTCTCCCTAGTACTTCTTAGGCCTACCTCGGCCTCTTCTCAAACTCTCCATGGCCAACCTCTCACACCTCCTGACAGGAGCATCAATTCTTCTTCTCTTAACATGTCCGAACTATCTTAGCCTCGACTCCTGCATCTTGTTCTCCACGGAGGCTACTCCCACTCTGTCCCGGATAGCTTCATTCTTAATCATATTTTTCCTGGTACACCCACACATCCATCTCAACATCCTCATCTCTGCTACTTTCATCTTCTGTATGTGGGAGTTATTGACTGGCCAACACTCAACCCCATACAGCATAGTGGGTCGAACCACCACTCAATAAAACTTACCCTTAAGTCTTGGCGGCACATTCTTATCACATAAAACACCGGAAGCGAGCCTCCACTTCATCCATCCCGCTCCGATATGATGTATGACATCTTCGTCAATCTCCCTGTTACCCTGGATAATAGATCCGAGATACTTAAAACTCGCTCTCTTGGGGATAACTTGAGCATCAAGCTTAACCTCTACGTCTGCATCATGGGTCCCGTCACTGAATTTGTACTACAAGTATTCTGTCTTGGTTCTACTCAGTTTAAAACCTTTAGACTCCAAGGTCTGTCTCCAAACCTCCAACCTCGTATTAACTCCGCTACGCATCTCGTCAATCAATACTATATCATCGACAAATAGCATCCAGCAAGGCACCTCCCCTTGAATGTGTCACGACAGTACATCCATCGCCAAGGCAAATAAAAATGGGCTAAGAGCCGATCCCTGGTGCAATCCCATCACCACAGAAAAATGCTCTGAGTCACCAACCACAGTCCTTACCCGAGTCTTAGCATCATCATACATATCCTTATTCACCCGAATGTACGCTACCGGAATGCCTCTAACCTCCAAACACCTCTACGGGACCTCCCTCGGGACTTTATCGTATGATTTCTCAAGGTCAATAAACACAATACGCAAATCCTTCTTCCTCTCCCTTTACTGCTCCACTCATATCCTTACCAGATGAATCGCTTCCATAGCCGAACGCCTTGACATGAATCCAAACTAATTCTCAGAAATAGATACGCACCCCCTTACCTTGGCCTCCACCACCCTCTTCCAAACCTTCATAGTGTGACTCAACAACTTGATACCCCTATAATTATTGTAATTTTGGATATCACCCTTGTTCCTGTAAAGCAGAACCATCGTACTCCACCTCCATTCTTCGGGCATCTTCTTCGTCTTAAAAATAACATTAAACAACCCAATGAGCCACTCCAAACCTGCTCGCCCCGCGCTCTTCTAGAATTCCACCGGGATTTCGTCTGGCCCTGTCGCTCTGCCCCTGCACATCTTACGCATCGCCCCTTCCACATCCTCTACTGTAATCCGCCTACAGTACCCAAAATCCCGCCGACTCTCGGAGTGCTCTAACTCACCCACCACAATGAGTCTATCCCCCTCCTCGTTCAATAGTTTATGGAAGTATGTCTGCCATCTTCTCCTAATAAGTACCTCGTCCATCAACACTTTTCCATCCTCGTCCTTGATGCACTTGACTTGGTCTAAGTCACAGGCTTTCCTCTCCCTTACCTTGGCCAACCGATACAACTTCTTGTCCCCGCCTTCGCCCCCGAGCTCCTTGTACAAACGAGCAAATGCCGCGTTCTTAGCCGTCGTAACTGCTAACTTCGCCTCTTTCTTTGTCTTGTAACACTCCTGATAAGTCCTTTTTCCTCCTCGTTTGTGCTCTCCACTAGCTTTAAATATGCAGCTTTCTTAGCTTCCACTTTACCTTGAACCTCTCCATTCCACCACCAGTCCCTTTTATGGCCTCCAGTAGAGCCCTTCGTGACCTCTAAGACCTCTCTAGCAGCTACCCTAATGCAATTCGCAGTCGTGAACAACATACTAGACACATCCCCCCTACTCATTCAGGCCCTCATAGCCAACAACTTCTCTCCTAACTCCTGAGCTTTGTCCTTGGTCAAGTTACCCCACTTGATCTTACGTTGCCTGCACCCCGCCCTCTTCTTCCTACTCCTCTTGATCTCCAGGTCCATAACTAGGAGCCTATGTAGGGTCGTGAGGTACTCACTTGGGATGACCGTGCAGTCAGTGCACAGACCTTTATCGCATTTCCTGCAGAGAAGATAATCAATCTGAGTTTTGCCATTGAATTCCGGAAAGTGACCAGGTGCTCTTCCCTTTCTGGAAAACCCGAGTTAGCTATAACCAAATCAAAAGCTCTAGCAAAATTCAACAGTGAATTACCTCCCTCATTCCTATCCCTAAAACCGAACCCGCTATGCACATCATCATAACCCCTGGCACTAGCCCCAATATGACCATTGAAATCTCCGCGAATGAATAACTTCTCTGTGTGCGGGATACTACGCACCATCTCATCCAAATCCTCCTAGAATTGCTTCTTGACCTCCTGGTCCAAACCTACCTGAGGAGCGTATGCAGAAATCGCATTTACAGTAAACCTACTAACTACCAGCTTAATACTCATCAACCTATCATTTACCATCCTAACCTCGACCACGAGCTCCCTGAGGTCCCTGTCAACTAAAATACCTACCCCATTTTTACCCCCAGCGCCTCCTGAGTATCATAGTTTAAACCTGTATACATCTCGTGACCTAGTACCCTTCCATCTAATCTCCTGAACACACGCTATGTTGATCTTCCTCTTTTGAAGAATCTTACCTAACTCTATAAACTTCCTCGTCAACGTCCCAATGTTCCAAGACCCAACTCTCAGTCTAGAAGCTTTCTTACCCCCCATACCATCCCTGGACCCCATCCCCAGCCCCACCCGAGGACATGACCTTACTCCCACATCGTTCACTACTGCCATTATAAGCAAAAGGTATTAGGTAAACACTACCACAAAGAACAAGTAGCGGGAACGAAGGACTACAAGCTACGAACCTGAGAGCTAAAAACAACTTAAAAGAGCAACTACGAGGACAGTAACGTGAGCATGCACTAGAACAATGAATCTACCACGTCTAAGAAACTACCCCTATGCAAACATAGAATTAAAATGGATAGATGAAACCTTAAGCTTAAAACACTAGTAGAAAAGATAGAAAAAGCAATCAATCCAATTAAAATTGCCTGCAAGGCAACAGTAAATAGATGTGCGCAAATACAATTCAAGAAAGATGGAACCTGGATCACAATCGGGGATGTCCGGACGCACTTCCAAATCCGCTGAATGATGTTGCTTCCCGAACCCGTGTATAGGAAAGTTTCGGCGATTTGTCAATTTCACCGGAAAGTCAATTTCACCGGAAAGGTATAAAAACAAGAAAAAGTGGTGGAAGAGCAGTCGTCGCTGTAGTTAAAAAAAGGAATTGAGAAGTTCATTCGCCGGAATATAGCAATCGCAGCGGCAGTCGAAAAATCTCAATTCGATAAACAATACTTAAGCATATTATTGATAAATTTAATTAACTTAAATTTCCAAGCAATAGTTTAAAAATAAAACAAATATTTAATTTAATATCAAATAGTTACATATGTATCTATATTATATTTAAAAAATAGTAATGGACAAGAATATGAAATAAAGTGTAAAGTTAAAGAAAATATTACATGAAAACGTGATAATATTACATATTAGATAACATTATAGCAAAAGTAAGAAAAACTAAGGAAAAGACTATTTGAACTAGACATTAGAAAGTTCTTAAGGTTATGATGAGAACACTCAAAATATGAAATGATCATAAAATTCAAGTTTTGCTAGATAAAGAAAAATAAGAATTTGATACCAAATTAAAATTTTAATATACTAAATAAATATCTCATGTTGGTAATTTTACTAATGAAAATTACAAGCTAATGTTTTTCTTTAAACTAAAGAGAAAGAAAATTTAATTGCATGTAATACAAAAAATAATTATAAAAAAATTCAATAGATTTGAAACAATAAAAGAACTTATGTATTACTTTTTAGACAATTAAAAATTATATTTTTTAAATAAAACGTGATATTATATGAGTATTGGCCAAAAATATTTGTGTAAAAAGCTAATTAAAATGTTTTAGTAGGGAAGAGAATGTATAAAGAGGAAAATATAAATAGTGCGATGACACTTATATTTTAAATTTATTTAAAATATATGAATTAAATTATTATATAATACTCAAAATTATTATTGATAAATTTGAATGGTGAAAAAGTTCCGAGTAAGAGAATAATAGTGTAAAAATACATTAAATTTTAAGCATAAAAAAATTATATTCATTGATGATTATTAATAGGGTCATAAGCAAGACATTAAGTCAATTTATAAGCTAATAAAAGATCACATTACAGTATAACAATATTAAGTAATAAATAATGCAATAATTATAGGCAAAGAACAAAAAGAGAAAAAAATTATGTCTAAAAATATAGAAGGATAAGACTTATTTGAACTTGAGATGAAAAACAAAGTGGTAGTAAGAATTTTACTAAAATAATATGATTTATTATGCTCAAACAATATAGATCACAACGTTATATGTTTAGTATTCTTTCATATTGTCCGTAAAATAAAATATAAAGTGCCAAAATTAAGGGGTTGGATTATTACGGTATAGAAAAAGATAACATATTATCCACTATGAGATCTGAAAAATGATTTCATGTCTTGCTTTTTAATTAATATCTAATAATTATTTATATAGAAGGTTCAATTTTAAGGTTATTTCCACATAGTTCAAATAATTCAAATCATAATTTAACGTTGTTTATGTGCGCGCATCGCGCGGGTACTGATACTAGTTAGTAATTAACTGTCTCATATGATTATGTCTTGATTCACCATTGTAGCTAAAAGCCAACTTAATTTTATTGCCCTTTATTTTGTCAAGTAAACAATAATTTCAGATCATATTGCAATTAACTAATTATTATTGCCATTTATTTCTTATATTGCGATACTCCTTTAATCATAGTCTTCATCTTACATATGAGACATTGATAAACAAACTCCTTATAATTAATAGGATTAACTACGAAGACTATTGCAAGGTTAATACTTGCCACCTAAACCACTATTTCCTTCACCATCAATGGAGTATGTCTTCAGTCTACGGCATACACAAACACCATCCACACAATAACAACTTGGAAACACATTCCTACGTTCCATTTGACAATCTTGTGTTGTCTTACATGTCCTTCGACCTGTCACAACATCTGAAAATCACAAAACTCGTTAGCATCTTACTTAGATATAATTTCTAGCTTTAAAACCTAATTATATAAATTGTCAAATGCAGGGGCTGAGCTAGCATTGGGGAACAGGTTCTACCGAACCCAATAACTTTAGTTCAAGTTTTATACTCCCTCTGTTTCAATTTATGTGAACTCATTTGACTGGGCACGGAGTTTAAGAAAAAAGTGAGGACTTTTGAACTTGTGGTGTAAAATGAGGCACATATATTTTGTGTGGCTATAAATCATTGCATAAAGGTAAATTGTTTCCAAATAGGGAAAGGGGTCATTCTTTTTTGCATGGACTAAAAAGGAAATAGGTTCACATAAATTAAAACGGAGGGAGTATGTCTTAAAATATCTATTTAATATGTACAAATTATTAATTTAGAATCCAATAATTTCAAACGGTATTCAAAACTCAAAAGCATTAAATTTTGGCTCCACTAAAGGAGGGAAAAAGAAATAGACTTACCGCGTGAAACGATCAAGAAGACAGCCAACAAAAACACAGTCATCGAAGCTTTACCCATATTTTGTTGCAAGAGAAAGACTATGAATTTTACATGAGTTTTTTACAATGTATATATAATATTATATAATATTTCTTTCATTAAGTACCTACCAAAGAGAAAGTTAATATAAAGTTATTACCAGTTAGGAATTGGATTCTCCAAATCTTGAAACTTGGTTGGTGGATCACATAAATTCTTTGTTAAGGTTAGTCAAAGAGAGCTCAGTTAATTTTGTCGGTTTGTCAAATTTACAAACTAGATCAAACCAACTAATTTTGTTTTTTAAAGAAAGACATTACCGGTTCGTCCCTCAAAGACCTTTAATTTGTTATTATGTCTTTAGCTAAATTATCGGTAGGTTAAACCTGTGCAAATGTACAGTAACATAATTTCGCCGAATATCAATCACATGTTTCCACATTCAATTCGCAAAATATCTCGTATTTTACTTTTACTAATAGAGATTATAGATGGGTTTAAATTTAGATACATCACATTCCATTTAGATTTCTAATAGCTCTTACATAATTCAAATTACAAAAATGTAATAATAAGCAATTTAGCTAATTCAATGTCCTAAATATTACCTAAACATAAGTATTTATTTAATCGTTTTAATAGTTATTCAAACTTGTGAGGATAATAGACGAAATTAAAAAGTATTAGGAGTAGTTCTTCAGATAAAGAAGAGGTTAAAAAGAAGGTTAAACCTTGAACTGACAATAACCGTTAAAAATAGTAAGACGAGAGACGCCCTAACAAATTAAGGATAACTTAGTCTCTGCTGCGGTCAAAAATCTCAAATCAATTTAGAGGAAACTACACTATATACCCACAAAAATCTCAAATCAATTTAGAGGAAACTACACTATATACCCACATTATCCTAATTACTCATATTAGTATTTTAAATAAAAAATTTCTTTAATTACATAGTACAAAATGGGATTTACAAAGTGAATGAAATTATTTTTTGCAACTACATTAATGAGTAACCCGTAAGCACCCCCAAAACCCGGTGTCACAAGTGCATGAATATCAACTAGGAAATAAAATAAAATACAACATCTGTCCGGAATATAAATTAGACAAGAAAAACATAAATAACTCTGAAGGAGACTCTGCCGGCTGCGGATCGTAGCATGAAATACAGCTCACGGTAAGTCCCCGCATCATCCGCGCCTCCGCACCAAAAGGACCATCAGACATAAATGTACCTGCACAAAAATGTGCAACAAATGTAGTATGAGTACGTAAATTAACGTGTACCCAGTAAATATTTAGTCTAACCCCGAAGGAGTAGTGATGAGGAGTCGACTTAGATACTCACTAGTGGTCCAATAATATCAGGTATAGTAAAAAGGTGAACAAATATGAGGTAGAATAAATAAATGAAATAAACAAGTGTAAATATGTAGTACAATTCTCCTCTTTACAATAAACTCAAGCTCTTAATTATAAAATTTCTCCTCAACCGGAGCATATATATATGTATAATGGACATCACCAAATAGGTTGTTATAATTCGAGTGAGGGAAAAACTCACAGATACACGGGCTTTTTGCCAAATATTACGCACGATTTCATGAGGATATTGTATAGAAATGTTGAGGCATACGGCCCGATCCAACATAAATATTTAAAATGTGCATTGCCGAGGGTCGAACGGCACGAACTATAGATGCATCTATTAAACTGCCTAGGCGAACGACCCGCTCCCATGAGAGTGTGGTACATAAATCCTGCCGAGACGGACGGCCCAATCCCATTGGAATAAGAAGCTGAAACGGGTCCTTGACCCCCCACTCACGAATGGACATGTGAGTTATAATTTTTAAGGAAAATTATTCGATGAAAATGCATAACGCGCGAGAAATCCGTTAGAGGAAAACCATTATTCTGTGGCAAATTATAAAACTCGCGAAAACTCCACAATAGCAAGTCTATCACTCTACGCATGTCTAGTCTCAAGTCGTAATGCAAAATAAAAGAATTAAACAAGTAGGGATAATCCCTATAGTACAAGTACAGCATGATGCGAACCTAAGTCTACCCGGATAATAACATGAATCCAACTACGTACGGACTCTCGTCACCTCGTGTGTACGTAGTTTCCGTAACAAGTTGCACACATTAAATATATTACCTAGGGATAGTTTCCCCCTCATATAGTTAGAAAGGAGACTTACCTCACTCTGAAGTTCTATAACCGGCTCCAAAGCCCCTCTAACACCTCAAACTGATGTCCGTCTCTCCAAAACTAGTCAAACAATATGCAAACCAATAAAAATATACTCTAATACTCATAACAAATCAATTTAGACAAATTTTCAACTCCGCTCGAAAAGACGATAAAGCAACCCTCGGGCCCACGTGCCCGGATTCCGAAACTATTTGAAGATAAACATTACCCATAACATTGCGAACTCAAATATATGATTTATTCTCAATTCCATGCCCAAATACGTGGTCAAAATCCAAAAATTCCAATTTCTAGGTTTTCTACCAAAAATGCAAATTTTTCACAATTGTTTCATGAATTTCCATGTTAAAATCTATATATAATCCAATTATTTAACTTGCAATAGGTGGGAATCACTTACCTTAACATGGATGATGAAAATATCCCCTTGAAGCCTCTTCAAAATCGCTCAAACCAAGAGAGAAATGAGTGAAATGGGCTAAATCCCGCTTTTAAACACATTCTGCCTAGTACAGTCGCCCCCCTCTTCGCATTCGCGACCAAAGCCTTGCGTTCACGATGCCTTCAGGCCCTACTGCTTCGCGTTCATGAAGGCTAAATGGATCCAGGTCCCCCAGTCCTCTTCCTTCTTCGTGTTCGCGACCCCTATGCCGCGTTCGCGAGGGTTTTGCCCAGCTTCTGCCTTGCATTCGTGTCAACTGCCTCACGTTCGCGAAGGCCAATTCCTAGCAGCCCCAAAATTCCTCTTCGCGTTTGCGAAGGACAACACCAGAACCAGCAACAACAGTTCCAAAACAGCTCGACTTGATCTGATACCATCCCGAAACACACCCGAGGCCCCCGGGACCCCGTCCAATTACTCCAACCTATCTCAAAACATAACACAGACCTGTTCAAGGTCTTAAATCACACCGAACAATGCCAAAACCATGAATCGCACCCCAATTCAAGCTTAATGAACTTTAGAACTTCAAACTTCTACATTCGATGCCGAAACCTATCAAATCACGTCCGATTGACCTCAAATTTTGCACACAAGTTGCATTCGACATTACGGACCTACTCTAACTTCGAAAATCAGAATCTGTCCCCGATATCAAAAAGTCCACTCCCGGTCAAACTTTCCTAAAACCTTCAAATTCCAACTTTCGCCAAATGATCCCAAAATGACCTACGGGCTTCCAAATCCACATCAGATGCACTCCTACGTCTAAAAGCACCATAAGAAGCTATTTCCAGGCTCGGAATCCCAAACGGATATCGATAACATTGAAATGCAGTTCAACCCAAATTCATGAAATTCTTCCAAAGTATCAACTTTCCACAATAGGTGCCGAAACACTCCCGGGTCATCTAAAACCCGATCCGAACATACGCCCAAGTCTAAAATCATCATACGAACCTGTTAGAAGTTTCAAATCCCGATTTCGAGGTCGTTTACACAAAAATCACACCTTAGTCAATATTTTCCAATTTAAAGCTTCCGAAATGAGAACTTTCTTTTCAAATTAACTCTGAACTCCCCGAGATTCAATTCCGACTGCACGTACAAGTCATAATAGCTGAAGTGAAGCTGTTCATGGTCTCAAATTGCCGAACAACGCGCTAGAGCTCAAAACGATCAATTGTGTCAAAAAATAACATGCTATATACCATTTTGGTATATAATATTTAATTCAATCGTATGTAATTTATTGCAACAACATACTATTACAATATATGGTATAATGTAACAATATAGTTAAATTTGATATTTTTAAATTTTTTCAAAGAAAAATTTAATGGGTCATTTTTTAATTTTCTAACAGAGTACTCGATATTATATACCCAACGAGTATATTATATATAGCATGCAGGCATCATAGTATACTACAATAATATACCTCAACTGCTACTAATATATTATACCAGTTATATAAAAAAAAGGTGAACAAATATTTACTTTATTAGTTGTCTTTTCTTGTTGTATAAAAAAAGGAAGAATAATAAAAAAGAGCAAAAATAGTTAATGAAATTAGATTATGAAGAGCAAAAGAAAAACAAAAGAGTTAAATGAAATTAGAAAAAGGAACAACAAATAAAGAAAAAAAAAAGAGCCAAAATTGAGTGTGAAATTAAATAATAATAATAATAATAATAATAATAATAATAATAATATGATTTGTGCAAAAGATAAATGAACAGAAGAAGAAAAAAGAAGAAAATGAGAAAAGAGAAAAGAAAGAAAAAAAGGAAAAAAAAGAAGAAGCAAAGAAATAAAATAGAAAAGGAGAAAAAAGAGGAAATTACCCACATAAGCTATTATGGGTAGGAAATATAATTAGTTTGATGGGTAGAAAAGTAAATGGGTAGGCAAGAGTAAATAGTTTTATTTTTATGAGTAATTATGTCATTTATCCTTTTACCCAACTAAATATCATTAGGATAATTTAGCCAACCTGACAATAGTTTTCCAAACTCAATTAAGAAGAGCTAAACGACCAAGATAATAAAATAAAATAATATTTTCAAACTATCAAAGATAGTCAGTAACCAATAGAACAATGTAACTTTTGAATAAGATGTACCAGTTATAGAATACCGCATGTCTTTTATAATACCCAATAATGAGCAGACAAAACCATAAATAAATATCAATCAAATATAAATCAATTAAGCCATTGCAGAAGATGAACTACGTCTTGAAAAAATTTGTCCAAGAAAAGTATAAACATCGAGTATTAGAAAAAGGGACAAAACATACCTAGTTGGATAAAATACGGAAAAAAGCCATAACCATAGCAGTAGAGTCCCAAAGACAAAGAATTGAGTCCTAGCGTGTGTTTGGTATAACGAAAAATATTTTCCAAGAAAATATTTTTTTGGAAAACAAGTAATAATTTTATTCATTTTCTGGTGTTTGGTACGCAAATTAAGGAATATAACTTCTCAAGATTATCATAAATAATTTAGATACAATAAACATGAAGTCATAAACTTTCGAACCAACAACCTTTCGAACCCACAAATTTCATAAACTTCCGAACCGCTAAACTTTCGAAACCGCAAAATTTCGAACCCGTAAACTTTATAATTTCTAAACCCGTAAACTTCCAAACACATAAACCTCCGAACTCATAACTTTG
>AWOL01S0004302.1:0-10392 GCA_000715115.1 Nicotiana otophora
AGTACTCACAATCGGTAGAGAATACTTAGGCCAATTTATAGGAAACATAGTGGGGAGTATTCCAACAATAGGGGAAATCGTAACCCTAGACTTTTCCAATCTCCTCTACAATATTTGCTCTGTTAGTTATAAATTACCATATTTTAATTACTTTTCTCTTAGTTAGTAAACACTCAAGTCATTATTTAATATTTCTGAAGGTTCATTACTTGAATTCTTGCAAAACTAGTGGTTGTGAGTAGTAAGCTAAGTTTTCGTGAGATTCGACATCGGACATGTAAACCAAATTATATTTGCAATGATCACTATACCTCATAGGAGACATAGTTGGGCGTGATCAAATTTTTGCATTGTTGTCGTAGAATTAATGGTGTTATTAATTGCAACGAGCTGAATTGCTAAGATTCTTAATTTAGTCAACTTTCTTGACTTTAAATTTCATTATACTAAAATTCTAACATTTGTAGTTTGTGTGTTACAGGTGCATGCTTAGAAACTACTCGAGAACTGGTGCAAACAGGAAAGAAAAATGACAGCAGCACCTAAGAGAGCAAATTTAATTAGATATGGGTTACGTTTTGGACAATCAAAATAACCAAAATAATGGGGATAACCTGAACAATCAGGGTGTGGCACCACTGGTGCCAGAGGAAGCCTTGTATGATTGGATACAACCTGTTGCTAAACTTTGGCAACCGCAATTGCAGTCCTACGGATACAAGCAAAATAATTTTAAATCATGAACCACATGCTACATCTGCTGTAGAACAAGGTACCGTTCTCCAGGTCTTACATTGAAGATTCATAGCAACACCTGAAATAACTTTTGTCAATTTGTGTCACTCGAAGAAAATTGAATGTGACATCAGAAGCAATCAAATTTTTATTGTTCTCATTCTCAGTGATTGGAGCTTAATTCGCTCCCCATACACTCCATAAGCACTTGGAAGGAATTAGTCAAGAAGTGTTTGAATAAGTTTTACCCACCCAATAAGACTGCCAAGCAAGTTGATGAAATATTGAGCTTCAAGTAGAAACTAGAAACTTTGCAATAAATATGGGAGAGGTTCAAAGGGTGAAGTGTCCAAATCATGGCATTCTATATCAGATGTTGGGACAAAGACATAGGCTTATCTATTTGAAAATATATATAACGCTCTGAATATAGTGAATTCCATTCCTTTTTTTACGTATGTGCACGATTATTTCATAGGCAACTACACCAGATAGAGTATTCTATCTTGCTGGGGGAGTTGGAGAAGTCTGTGCTCTTGTCGCTAATGAAAATATGCTCTTTTTTGGTGGAGACATAACTGTATACAGTTAGTTATACTAAAAGAAAAAAGAGAAAGAATATGGAGTGGAAGTGCATGCCTATACAACATGGTCTCTCTTTCTGTAAATTTGTAAATAAACTGGAAAGTACTACAGGATGGGATAACGGTACAGAGACGTGATACCGAACATACCGATTATGCATATGCTGCAACTTGTAAAGGACACACCGCGCCTGTGGTATCACTGGTTGTTGGACTCGGCAAACTATATTCTGGTTCCGAGGACAAGTCAATCAGAGTAAGTCAGTTTGACTGCAATGTGAATTCTCACATCATCTTTATTTTTTTCTATTTTTGTCTTTATGCCTAGAGAAAGCTAGGGATTTAGAGTTCTGCATTTTGACCTAGATGTTGTAATTGCTACCTTTTTGTTCTTAATGTCGCTATTATGTCTTCAAGTATGGAACCTTGAAACTTTGGAATGTCTACATGCCCTCAAAGGTCAAACAAGTGTTGTCACATCTGTTCTATTTTATGATGGTTGTCTTTTTTCATGCTCATTGGATCAAACAATAAAGGTTTATGTTTGTTCTTTTGCTCGAAATGCAGCTCTCTTAAGCTTATCCAATCATGTGTTGATTTGATTGTGTTTGTTTTATTTTAGATATGGTCCATTAACAATTACACTAACAACCTGGAGATTTTTAAAACTCACCAAGAGGAAAAGGTATGTGAGAATCATTAAGTAATATAAGTTTATTGTTGTTTTTAAGATGAAGAGTATCGTTAGGGTTCTTTTCACAGAGGGGACACTGGTTACATAGTTGCATTCATTTTCTATGAGTTTATTGTTGATGGAATATTCTTTAAATAATTATACTAAATAACTAAACTTATAGTTGTTGTATTTCAACACGCTTCCCAGATCAAAAAGTTAGATTACTACATTGATGTTATTGGTATTCTATAGTTAATTAGTTAAAAAGTAATATTCATAGTACAAACTAAAAGGCGATTAATATCCCATTCATCCCAAATAAATGATGGGGTTTGGAGTACGAAAGTAGAAATCTTTAACTTTTAGTTTAGTTTCGATAATGGTTGCCCTGTTTTGTTTCAAATACAAACTTGCATATTTGGAACTGCATAAAAATACTAGAAAGCACTCCTTTAAAATTGAGATATTTAAAAATTGTTTGAGAAAGTTGTAGCAAAATAAAATGTTATTCAAAATATCCAAATTGTACTAACGATGTATAAAATGGTCCGTACGGAGTTAACCATTCTATTGAAATCCTTCTGTAGGGCCTTTTGGCCAAGCAAAAACATTGAGTGGAATTTATTTATTATGAATTGAATTCTGCAAACGTGTTCTTTTTACTTAATAAGTATGTTCTCGTATAATGATTATGCTAAGTTACTAATAAAAAGAGCAGCCCGGTGTACTAAGCTCCCGCTATGTGCGGAGTCTAGGGAAGAGCTAGACCACAAGTTAAAAGCTAAAAAATTAACTAAGTTCTGTAAAAAAACTGTATCATATATATTTTTGAAAATAAATAGAATCTAGAAGTTACTTTATTATTCAACTCTAATGAAATAAAGTTAGCATCTTGTGAAAAAAGAAATAAGATAGTTATCTATGAGGTTACTGACCTACTAAAGTCATTTTTCTTTCAGTCGTAACATCAAAGTCACTTAACTATGCATATAGAACTCTGAAGGTCACTCAACTAGATTTCTCAGACTTTTGATTGCCAAATACCTATTTTACCCCCTAAATTATCAACTTTTGTCTCGTTGTTTTAAACTTTTTAATATTATAATGTTTTTTCATTTTAATTTATACTATAGACTTACCTATAGAATAAATAAATTTTATTTATAAATTGAAAAATACTATTTAAGCATATATAATATTGGAAAAATAAAATATTGAGCATAGTAAAACAATTGTTAGAACAATTTGTTCGAAATAATAATTTTGATATTAACAACAAAAATTCAAAACTTCCTTTACACAATTGAGAATGAAATAAAATAAAAGTTGTAAAATATATTTCATGCACGTAATATAAAAAGACATTATTTAAAATAAATCTTTTTTATAATATACATTATATATTCTTAAACATTATGCTCAATTATATTATTAGTCCGACATTATATAAGCTAGAAAACTTTTTTTTATTTTTTATTTTATAAATAAAATATATTTGTTCTATAGGTAAGTCCATAAAGTAGATTAAAAAGAGCAAAAATCATAATATTTAAAAAGCAAAAAAAACAACTTGATAATTTAGAGGGTAAAATAGGTATTTGACAATCAAATGTTTGAGAAATCTGGTTGAGTGACCTTCTGAGCGCTATATGCATAGTTAAGTGACTTTCTTTTACAAACAAAAGAAATATGACTTTACTAGATAATTTCAGATTGTCCCTAAAATGGAAGCTTAAGTCTTAAGATTTTGACCGTAGTCGGAATTGTGTGAACACGATTCTGGAATGGAGTTTCGTCGGTTCTGTTAGCTCCGTTGGGTGATTTTGGACATAAGAGCATGTACAGAATGTGAATTTGAGTTCTATAGCTGATTTAGGATTGAAATAGCGAAAGTTGAATTTTTGGAGATTTTGACTGGAAGTGGACTTTTTGATATCGGTGTTGGATTGATTCCGGAAGTTGGAGTAGGTCCGTATGTGTGCAAACTTTGAGGTCAATTGGACGTGATTTGATAGATTTCAGAACCGGTTGTAGAAATTTAGAGTTTCAAGTTCTTTAAGTTTGGATTGGAGGGTGATTTGTGTTTTTAGCATTGTTTGACGTAATTGGAGGGCTCGATTAAGTTTGTATGGTATTTTAGGACTTGTTGGTATATTTGGTTGGAGTCTCGGAGCCCCGGATTGATTTTGGGTGCTTAATGAATAAAAAATTGAACTTGTGTGAACTCTTCAAGCATCTGTTGGTTTTGGACCTGCGGTGGGGAGTCCGCAGGTGCGGGCACACATGTGCGAAAGGAGGATCGCAAGTGCGGTTCAGAAGAGTTTGGCTTGTGGTCACACGTGTGATATGAAGGCCGCAGGAGCAGAGTCACTTCTGCGGAAGTTTGAACGCAGAAGCGGAGAGCCTGGAGGCTTGGGATCGCAGAAGCGGAAGGGTCCCCACAGAAGCGAGATCGCAGGTGCGATCCCTGGTTTGATTTCGATAATTAGATTAATCTCTTATAGTTGTATTTGTGGTATGTAATTGATTTTGGCTAGATTTGGGCCATGCGAAGTCAGATATTCATGGAAAAAGCATCGTTACCGATTGAATGGGCTTGTTTGAGTTAAGTGGCTTGCCTAACCTTATGCGCGGAAAATCCCCTTATGATTTGGTACTGTTGTGATATGTGAGTGCTGTGTACGTGAGGTGACGAGTACGTACACGGGCTATTCATTGTAAAACCTGATTTATTTTACTGAGTAGTAATATGTTTTTTCTTTTAACTTGAGTTATACTGTTTAAATGAGTATTAGTTTTTTTTCATTCTTAATTGAGTTATTCCAATATGTTTAGCTATCTTGTTTAGTCTAATATTGCATGTCTACGTGCTTTAATTGCTTATTTGAACTATGCGAAGCATGCCTAGTTGATTTCCTGCTTTTCNATTTTAGGACTTGTTGGTATATTTGGTTGGAGTCTCGGAGCCCCGGATTGATTTTGGGTGCTTAATGAATAAAAAATTGAACTTGTGTGAACTCTTCAAGCATCTGTTGGTTTTGGACCTGCGGTGGGGAGTCCGCAGGTGCGGGCACACATGTGCGAAAGGAGGATCGCAAGTGCGGTTCAGAAGAGTTTGGCTTGTGGTCACACGTGTGATATGAAGGCCGCAGGAGCAGAGTCACTTCTGCGGAAGTTTGAACGCAGAAGCGGAGAGCCTGGAGGCTTGGGATCGCAGAAGCGGAAGGGTCCCCACAGAAGCGAGATCGCAGGTGCGATCCCTGGTTTGATTTCGATAATTAGATTAATCTCTTATAGTTGTATTTGTGGTATGTAATTGATTTTGGCTAGATTTGGGCCATGCGAAGTCAGATATTCATGGAAAAAGCATCGTTACCGATTGAATGGGCTTGTTTGAGTTAAGTGGCTTGCCTAACCTTATGCGCGGAAAATCCCCTTATGATTTGGTACTGTTGTGATATGTGAGTGCTGTGTACGTGAGGTGACGAGTACGTACACGGGCTATTCATTGTAAAACCTGATTTATTTTACTGAGTAGTAATATGTTTTTTCTTTTAACTTGAGTTATACTGTTTAAATGAGTATTAGTTTTTTTTCATTCTTAATTGAGTTATTCCAATATGTTTAGCTATCTTGTTTAGTCTAATATTGCATGTCTACGTGCTTTAATTGCTTATTTGAACTATGCGAAGCATGCCTAGTTGCTTTCCTGCTTTTCCTTATTCTATATCAGTATAACTGTAGAAATCTTGTTGTTAACTGTTGTATTATCAGTTTGAGGTGTGTGTTTACTTTTGAGACTACGAGGCGGTTCCTCGGGATTGCTCCCTGCATATTTACTTTTGTGACTACGAGGCAGTTCCTTAGGAGTTCTCGCTTCATATTTACCTTTGAGACTACGAGGCGGTTCCTCGGGAGTTCTCCCTGCATAGTTACTTTTGAGACTACGAGGCGGTTCCTCAGGAGTTCTCCCTGCACAGTTACTTTTGAGACTATGTGGTGGTACCTCAGGAGTTCTCCCTGTACCTTTACCTTTGAGACTACGAGGCGTTTCCTCGCGAGATCGTCCTGCACATTTAATTTTGGGACTACGAGATGGTATCTCGGGAGCGCCCCTGTTGTTATCACATTGTTCTTGTGTTGTTGTTTCTCTATGAATTCTTGCTGTTAAATTCTCGATTTATTCTTAATTTTTAGTACATCTTCGGTCTTATTATAATATCCAGTAGAGGCCAGACCTGACCTCGTCACTACTCTACCGAGGTTTGGCTTGACAATTACTAGGTACCGTTGTGGTGTATACATACTACTCTTCTACATATGTTTTGTGTGCAAATCCAGGTGCTTCTTATCAGCCCCACTATTAGCTAAGAGTGCTTGTTGTCGTATGGAGACTTCAAGGTACATCTGCCCCATCCGCAGATCTCGGAGTCCCCCCTCTATCCTCTCCTATGTCATTTACTTTCCGTATGTCTTTTGTTAGATTTTGGTGTATAGAGATACTAGTTTCCTTCTGTAGCTTGTGACTTATGATGTTTCGGGTTTTGGGAAGACTGTGTATTTATAATGTATTGGTTATTGTACATGCCGAGCGGCATTGTTACTAGTTATTCAGTTATTCACTGCTGTTAGTTTCCAAGTTTTACTTTCGTTTGTTATTTTTCCCAATTTGTTAGGCTTACCTAGTCGTAGAGACTAGGTGCCATCATGAAGTTATATGGAGGGAGTTTGGGTCGTGACAAGTTGGTGTCAGAGCTCTAGGTTCATACGTGTCGTGAGTCACACGCTGGATTGGTTTCACTTGCTCATGCCACATCGCAGGCCGGGGTAGGGGCACAGACTCCCATAGCCCGCACTCCTGAGCAGAGGGTCCAGGTTTACCAGGTCCCAGAGTTCATCCATATGCAGCCTGTAGCACCGGTTCAGCACGAGACTAGGACAACCGCTTCTGAGGCAGAGATGCTCAGACCTAAGAGGTACAAGAAGTACCACCCACCTACCTTCAGCGGATTGGCTACAGATGATGCTCAGGGTTTTTTTGGAGAAGTGTCATCATATTCTACGTACTATGGGCATAGCGGAGATGAGTGGGGTTTATTTTACCACCTCTTAGCTTACAGGAGCAGCCTATCAGTGGTAGCGTGCTTATGAGTTGAGTAGTCTGGACGAGGAGGATTCACTTACATGGACTCAGTTCTCAGACATGTATCTGAGAGAGTATGTCCCTCAGAGCCTCAGGGACTCATGGCGCGCAAAGTTTAAGCAGCTGCGTCAGGGTGCTATGACTGTGTCAGAGTATGCAGTCCGCTTTAGTGATTTGGCCCGACATGCACCAGCCTTGGTTGCCACAGTTCGAGAGAGGGTTCGACGGTTTATTATGGAATTCCGCCCCAGTATCTAGATTAGTATGGCTAGAGAGTTGGAAATGGATATTTCTTATTAGCGGGATGTGAGTATTGCTAGGAGATTGGAGGGCATGCTTGCCCGGGATAGAAAGGAGAGGGAGGCCAAGAGGACTTGAGAGTCTGGCACTTACAGCAGTACTCGTGCCCCAGCTGCAGTTCGACATGGTTGGGGATATGTAAGTAGCCCCATTCATTCAGCTCTTCCAGCTGCTAGTGGTGTTCCAAACCCTGTTAGGCCCCAGGAGCCTTATTATGCACCGCTAGTATCTAGTGTGCCTCCTGCTCGGGGTGCTTTTAGCGGCCAATCCAACAGACCTGGCCTGAGTTAGTCACAGCAGCCACGCCCTCTGAGGGGTTGTTTTGAGTGTGGCGACACTCACCATATGGTGAGGGATTTCCCCAGAGTAGGAGGGGTGCAACTCCGCAGACTTCTCAGCCACCACGTGGTCCATCGGGTCCTCAGGCTATGATTCCAGCACCAGCTACCGCCCCACCGACTCAGCCAGCTTGAGGTAGAGGTCGGGGAGGTCGAGGTCGCCATAGAGGGGGAGGCCAAGCCAGATATTATGCTCTCCCGGCTCGTACAGAGGCAATTGTTTCCGACTCTGTCATTACAAGTATTGTTCCGGTCTGTCATAGCGATGCATCGGTATTATTTAACCCAGGCTCTACATATTCCTATGTGTCCTCTTATTTTGCCCCGTATTTAGGCGTATCCCAGGATTCTATGAGTTCCCTTGTTTATGTGTCTACCACTGTGGGAGATTCTCTTGTTGTAGACTGTTTGTAGCAGTCATGTTTGATTGCTCTTAGTGGTTTTGAGACCAGAGCCGATTTATTATTACTCATCATGGTAGACTTTGATGTTATCTTGGGCATGGACTGGTTGTCACCCCATTATGCTATTCTTGATTATCACGCTAAGACCGTGATGCTGACTATGCCAGGTTTACCGTGATTAAAGTGGAGAGGTACCTTAGAGTATACTCCCAACAGAGTTATTTCATTTCTTAAGACTTAATTAATGGTTGAGAAGGGCTGTGATGCGTATCTAGTTTATGTGAGAGATATCAGTATTGATACCCCTATTGTTAAGTCAGTTCCAGCAGTGAGGGACTTTCTAGATGTGTTTCCAGCTGATCTTCCGGGCATGCTGCCCGATAGAGATATTGATTTTGGCATTGATTTATTGTCGGACACTCAGCCCAACTCTATTCCTCCATATCGCATGGCTCCTCCTGAATTTAAGGAGTTGAAGGATCAGTTACAGGAGTTGCTTGATAAGGGCTGCATTCGGCGTATGTGCATTGATTATCACCAGTTGAACAAAGTTACAGTGAAGAATATGTATCCTTTGCCTCATATTGATGACTTATTTGATCAGTTTCAAGGTGTCGGAGTTGGCTGCTCATACTACACTTCTGCACCTTTGGTGCAGATATTGGCTGTTGATGTTGCTGTGTTCGATGGGAGCTGGATTTGAAGATGTACCTGCGTCCCGGTTGTAGCTGCCTCTTGTCCGTGGTAGCCTTAGATCTATAAAGCGCTGTTTATGTACTTTTCAAATAGACAATTTATTTATTTCATTTCGGCTTTGTATACTCTATTCTTAGAAGCTCATGATCTGTACTGCCAGTCCTTGGGAAATGTATAACATTCAGATAAATTCTTTACTTAACTGTCTTATTAAATATCATTGGAATTTGATAGTTGTTAATTGGCTTACCTAGCGGTTGGGTTAGGTGCCATCACGACTAGATGGATTTTGGGTCATGACACTTCCCTGGGCCGTATGGGCCATATACAGTACCGAGTGGCTAAGCATTCAAGAGTGTGAGAACAAGAGGCCGACAACATGGTGCATCACATACAGCATGTGCATTCGCATGTAGAGATATCAAAGTTATATTCTTTACACTGTTCAGATCTTCTCTACTTTACTGTTTTGAGTTGCCTATTTAATTTGGAAGCATGCCTACGTTTCTGCACAGTTATTTTTATTTTTTTCTGTATCGGTAGAGTTCGTCACTACCTTTCAGTCCAAAGTTTGGACTTGTTACTTTCTAAGTTGGATGTACTCACGTTACTCCCTGCACCTAGTGTGCAGATCCAGGCATTTCCGGTCACAGCGTCGGTTGCTGATTGAGGCGTCAGAGTTCAGAGACTACCAGGGTAGCTACACAGCATTCGCAGACCTTGACTCTCCTTCTTTATCACTAGTTGTATTTTTAGTTTATTTCTCTAGACACTATAGTGGACTGTATTCAGATTTAGACGCTCATGTACTCTGTGACACCCCGATTTTGGAATGGATTGTACCGTAGCTTGGATATTTCTGTTTTCAAAAAGGCTTTTCCTTATTTACTTATTTTCTTCCGTCCTTATGTTCAAAGATTTTGTTGTATGGAGATGTTGAGTTGTTGCTTCCCTAGTTCCACGATAGGCACCATCACGACATTGAGATTTTGGGTCGTGACATTGGAACTATATAAAAATACTAGAAAGCACTCCTTTAAAATTGAGATATTTAAAAATTGTTTGAGAAAGTTGTAGCAAAATAAAATGTTATTCAAAATATCCAAATTGTACCAACGGTGTATAAAATGGTCCGTACGGAGTTAACCATTCTATTGAAATCCTTCTGTAGGGCCTTTTGGCCAAGCAAAAACATTGAGTGGAATTTATTTATTATGAATTGAATTCTGCAAACGTGTTCTTTTTACTTAATAAGTATGTTCTCGAATAATGATTATGCTAAGTTACTAATAAAAAGAGCAGCCCGGTGTACTAAGCTCCCGCTATGCGCGGAGTCCGGGGAAGGGCCGGACCACAAGTTAAAAGCTAAAATATTAACTAAGTTTTGTAAAATTTGTATCATGTATATTTTTGAAAATAAATAGAATCTAGAAGTTACTTTATTATTCAACTCTAATGAAATAAGGTTAACATCTTGAAAAAGAAATAAGATAGTTATCTATGAGGTTACTGAACT
>AWOL01S0004302.1:10499-26943 GCA_000715115.1 Nicotiana otophora
AGAGTAGGAGATTAGCTAAACAATTGGGTGGATTAGGTGGGAAATGAAAGTAAAAGGGAGCAAGACTATCCGAAATGACCTACTAAAGTCATTGTTCTTTTGTTTGTAACATCAAAGTCACTTAACAATGCATATAGAACTCAGAAGGTCACTCAACTAGATTTCTCAAACTTTTGATTGCCAAATACCTACTTTACCCTCTAAATTATCAACTTTTGTCTCTTTTGAAAAAGATTTTTATTTTTTTTCACTTACCTATAGAATAAATAAATTTTATTTGTAAATTGAAAAATAGTATTTAAGCATATATAATATTGGAAAAATAAAATATTGAGCATAGTAAAAAACTTGTTAGAACAATTTGTTAGTAATAATAATTTTGATATTAAAAACACAAATTCAAAACTTCATTTACACAATTGAGAATGAAATAAAATAAAAGTTGTAAAATATATTTCATGCATGCAATATAAAAAAAAATTATTTAAAATAAATATTTTTATAATATACATTATATATTCTTAAACATTATGCTCAATTATATTATTAGTCTGACATTATATAAGCTAGAAAACTAATTTTTATCTTTTATTTTATTAAAAAAATATATTTGTTCTATAGGTAAGTCCATAATGTAGATTAAAAAGAGCAAAAATCATAATATTTAAAAAGCAAAAAAAAACAACTGATACTTTAGAGGGTAAAATAGGTATTTGATAATCAAAAATTTGAGAAATCTAGTTGAGTGACCTTCTGAGCTATAGGCATAGTTAAGTGACTTTTATTTTACAAACGAATGAAATATGACCTTACTAGATTATTTCAGATAGTTGAGTGACCATTTAAGTAATGGACTCAATATCCATGTTAGTGCTTCATGGAGCTGATGAATGTACTGGTTGCAGGCGTTTTGTCAAGACCCTAAACCTAACCCATCTTGATGACGCCTATCGTGATACTAGGCAAGCCGACATTTCCAAAACACTTTCAACATTTAACAGAAATGAATTAAGTCATTTAAAATAACTGGGGTTTTTCATAAAAACGGGGTAAAACCCAAAGCATAAGTGCGGAAAAATAGCCCGACATCGGGGTGTCACTGAGTACATGAGCATCTATACCAGGAGCAGTCTAATACAACATCTAAGGAATACGAACTGAAATGCGAATAAGATATTGAAGGAGAGCCAAGGCATGCGAACGCCATGCAACTACCTCGATAGTCTCCGGAATCAGCCGCTCAAATATCAACACCCGCTATGACCGGGAACACCTGGATCTGCACACGAAATGCAGGTTGTAGCGTGAGTAAAACCAACTCAGTAAGTAACAAAATAAATAAGGAATTGAGAAGGTAGTAACGAGTTATACAAGTACAGTTGACACAAGTTAAGATCCTTCTGTTTGAACAGATACTGCAAACTCCGATGATCAGTGTAAATCTCACAATGGACCCCGTACAAATAGTGCCACCAAATCTTCAAGGCATGAATAATAGATACTAACTCAAGGTCGTGGACAGGATAATTCTTCTCATGGGGCTTCAACTGGCCCAAAGCATAAGCAGTCACTATAACCTCCTGCATCAGAACACACCCAATGTCGATCCGCAAGGCATCACAATACACTGTGTAAGAACTAGAAGCTGATGGTAGAACTAGAACTAGAGTCGTGGTCAAAGCAGTCTTGAGCTTCTGAAAGCTCTCATCGCACTCCTCCGACCACCTGAAAGGATCACCCTTTTGGGTCAATTTAGTCAAGGGCGATGCATTAGATGAGAAGACCTCCACAAAATGACGGTAATAACCAGCCAAACCGAGAAAACTCCAAATCTCCGTGGCTGAGGACGGCCTAGGCCAACTCTAAACTGCCTTTATGTTTTTCGGGTCTACCTGAATACCCCCACTAGAAACCACGTGCCCCAAGAACGCCACTGAACTGAGCCAAAACTCACACTTGGAGAACTTTGCATAAAGCTTCTCCTCCCTCAACCGATGTAACCCAAACCTCAGATGCTGGGCATTCTCCTCCTGGCTACGAGAGTACACCAGGATGTCATCAATGAATACAATAACGAACTAGTCATGATAAGGGTGAAACACACTATTCATCAGATGCATGAACATTGCTGGGGCGTTGGTCATCCCAAAAGACATCACAAGGAAATCATAATGGCCATATCAGGTCCTAAAAGTTGTCTTAAGAATATCTGAGTCCCGAATCTTCAGCTGGTGACACCCTGACCTCAAATCAATCTTGCAGAACACCCTTGCTCCCTAAAGTTGGTCAAACAGATCATCAATACGTGGCAAAGGATACTTGTTCTTGATTGTGACCTTTTTCAACTGCCTATAGTCAATGCATATTCTCATAGTACCATCCTTCTTCTTTACAAATAGAATTGGTGCACCCAAGGTGACACGTTAGGCTGAATAAACCCCTTATCGAGGAGTTCCTGAAGTTGCTCCTTCAATTCCTTCAACTCAGCCGGTGCCATATGGTACGGAGGAATAGAAATGGGTTGAGTGCCCGACACGAAATCAATACCGAAATCAATATCCCTGTCGGGCGGCATGCCCGGCAGGTCTGCAGGAAACACATCTGGGAAATCTCGCAACACTGGAACAAAATCAATAGCAGGGGTCTCTGCACTAACATCCCTCACAAAGGTCAGATAAAATAGACAACCCTTCTCAACCATCTATTGATCCTTCAAGTATGAAATCACTCTACNTTGCTCCACTCAACCCTCGGCAACCCCGGCATCGCCAACATCACGGTATTAGCATGAAAAACTAGAACAACATGACATGGAGACAACCAATCCATACCCAAAATCACGTCAAAATCGATCATACTAAGAAACTAGAGATCCACTCTAGTCTCCAGGCTCCCAATAGTCACCACACATGACAAATATATGTGGTCCACAATAATAGTATCGCCCGCTAGAGTGGATACATGAATAAATGAAACTAGAGACTCATAGGGCATATCCAGATAATGAGAAAAATATGAGGGCACATATAAATAAGTGGAACCAGGTCAAATAATACAGAGGCATCTCTATGGAAAACTGAGGCAATAACTGTAATCAAATAATCTGAAGCAATGACATCTGGTCTGGCAGGAAAAGCATAGAAACAGGCCTGGCCGCCCCCTGATCGGCCTCCCCCTCTCGGGCGGCCCCTATCTGACTAAGCTCCACCCCGAGTTGGCTGAGCAGGTGGTGAAGAAACTGGTGTTGATGTCATAGACTGTGTCCTCTATTGAGCAGGACCTCCCACTAGGTGGGGACACTACCTCCTCATGTGACCAAACTCTCCACACTCATAGGAACTCCCCGGTGCTGGTGTTGGGGACTGGAGGGAGCCCCGAGTATTGGGATAACTAGTAGAAGGGCATGGCATAGATGAGCCTTGAGAGATGAATGGCTCAGCTAATAGTTGTGTTAACTATGGACAGATGTTGTGCCATGGTGAACTAGGCGAGCCGTCTGAGCATGTCTGAAAAGACGACCCCTACTGTGAATGAACTGCCCCAGAAGGAACACTGTTGAATCCACATGTCCACGAGGCCTCTTGGCCTCCCTCTCGACCCACTCCTGGTTGCGAACCATCTCAATCTGATGAGCAATATCGACAACCTCATCAAAAGTAGAACCAGACACTCTCTCTATAGTCATAAGAAATCATAGCTGAAAAGTAAGGCCATCTATGAACCTCCTGATCCTCTCCTTGTCTGTGGGAATCAATCAGATGGCATGACGGGCCAAATCTAAAAATCTCATCTCATACTGCGTCACGGACATATCACCCTGACGAAGCTACTTGAACTGCTTGCGTAGCTCCTTTCTGTGGGACTGTGGCACGAATATCTCCAGGAATAGATCGGAGAACTGTTGCCAGGTAAGGAGTGCTGTGCCGACCGGCCTACGCCTCTCGTAAGCCACCCACCAACTGAAGGCAGCCCCAAAGAACTGAAAGGTAGTGAACAAGACCCTACTGGCCTCTAGAATACCTGCTGTACAGAGTATCCTCTAACACCTGTCCAAGAAGCCCAGTGCATCCTCTCCCCTGGTACCACTGAAAGATGGAGGTTGGAGTCTCCCAAACCTTTCCAATTGACGCTGCTCATTATCAGGCATGATAGGAACCACATATTCTTGAGCAGCATCAACCGGCTGGGCTGGTGGTGCCGCCGGTGTCTAGAACCCCTATACCACCTGCTCTGGTGTACGGGCGGTGGGAATCTGAGCACCTCCCCCCTGCCTGAGAAGTGGTTGCTGCAGCCGGAACAGAGACCGCCTGAGCAAGGCTGGTACACGCGATCAGAATCTAAGCTAAGGCCTCCTGAAGGTCTGAAATCACAATGGGCACGGGCGGTGCTTGAGCTGGTCCCACGGGCTCATCCATAACTAGAGCATGCTCCTAAACTGGGGCAACTAGTGGATCTGCAGGTGCTGCCCTAGCTGCGGTGCAAGCTGCACCTCTGCCCCTATCGCGGCCTCTACCGCGACCTCAGCCTCTCGCGACCCTGACTAGTGGTACTGGTGGATGTCCATCCTGCCCCGTAGTACGTGTCCTCACCATCTGTGAGAGAATTATAACAACAGAAATTTAGTTACAGGAAACAAAAGATTCACATGACAAGAATTCAAGAATGTGATGTTTCCTAAGGGTTCGGCAGCCTCTCGAAGATAAGTACGGGCGTCTCCATACCGATCTGCAAGACTCTACTAATCCTGCTCATGACTCGTGAGACCTATGTAACCTAGGCTCTGATACCAACTTGTCACGACCCAAAACCTAACCCGTCGTGATGGCGCCTATCGTGATACTAGACAAGCTGACATTTCCAAAAAACTTTCAACATTTAACAGAAAAGAATTAAGACATTTAAAATAACCAGAGTTGTTCATAAAAACGGTGTAAAACCCAAGCATAAGTGCGGAAAAATAGCCCAACATTGGGGTGTCACTGAGTACATGAGCATCTATACCAGGAGCAGTCTAATACAACATCTAAGGAATAAGAACTGAAATGCGAATAAGATAATGAAGGAGAGCCAAGGCCTACGAATGCCATGCAGCTACCTCTATAGTCTCCGGAATCAGCCGCTCAAATATCAACACCCGTTATGACCGGGAACACGTGGATCTGCACACGAAGTGCAGGGTGTAGCGTGAGTACAACCAACTCAACAAGTAACAAAAATAAATAAGGAATTGAGAAGGTAGTGACGAGCTATACAAATACAGTTCATTTTCAATAATTCCAGCAAAGAATAGACATGCTTTTAAATTCGGTAGTTTAAGTCAAATCGATTTTATACAATTACAACTCAGGTAATCTGGATATAGAATCTTTCAGAAATTTCACAACAATGACAGATAGCAACTAAGTGCATGAACAAATTAAAAGCAAATACAGCCTCTCAGGGCAACAGTCACTCAACTCATTACAATAGCTCAATCACTCGGCTCTCAACCCTCAATCACTGGGGTGTGCAGACTCCGGAGGGGCTCCTTTTAACCCAAGCGCTATATCGCTGCGGCGTGCAGCCCGACTAAATTGTATAAGTAGCCACAAGGCTCGTTGCGGCGAGCAACCCGATCCAAAGTCCATAAATAGCCATAAGTCTCATTGCGGCGTGCAACCCAATCCATATACCCTCGCATAGCTCACAACTCGGCACTCAGGCCCTATCTCAGTCACTAACCTCTCCAGCTCTCTCAAGCTTTCAGAAATCATACAACTTATCCAAAAGAGATAATAACAAGTATAAACAAGAAAACAGGAACAAACAGAGATATGACACGCAAGTAAACCTGTGACTGAGTACAAGATAGCAAATAGCGGCTAATTGAACAAGAACCCGACTGATGAGTGTCCCAACAGTGATATCATATGGCCTAAGCATGGTTTTTAACATGAATGACAGTCAAAATTCTAGAAGACATAGAGAACAAGTAATTAAAAATAGGCTATTGGACATTACAGTCTCACGGGACTGACCAATTCACAATCCCCCATGGTGCACGCCCAAACGCCCGTCACCTAGCATGTGCGTCACCTCCAAAATAGTCACATCATACCAAAATCCGTGGTTTCATTCCCTAAGGACCCGATTTAAAACTGTTACTTAACTCAAACCGCGCATAATCCTACTCCAAAATGCCTTTGCCCCTCAAATCAATCTCCCAACGCCCCGAATCTTGCCAGAAGCAGTACGATACAATTAATATAGGCAAAATGAATCAATTCCACAAGAAAAACACGAAATTGTAAGCCAAAATCCAAAATAGGCTCAAACTGGCCCCCAAGCCCACGTCTCAAAATCCAACAAAAGTCACAAAATATGAACACCCATCCACTCACGAGTCCAACCATACAAGAATTACTCGAATCCAACCTCAAATCACCTTCCAAAACTCAAAATTGTAGCCTATGAAGTTTCTATCATTTTCCCCAAAATTTACAACTCAAATCCCTAGTTAGATGATGAAAATAGCAATAGATTCATTAAATATAGTCCAATCCGAGTTAGAATTACTTATCCCCAACAATCTTCACGAAGAAACCTTGAAAAATAGCCTCACACCGAGGTCTCAAAGTCCCAAAATCGAAATGGAAATCAAATCCTTGAAATCCCATTTTCTGCCTAGTTCTTCTACATCTGCGGGCATTCTGTCACACCTACGATGCCGCACCTGTGGAATTTCCCTCAAAGGTAGAGAAATGACTTAAGGGACTGGGTCCGCATATGTGAGAAAGTGGTCGCACCTGCGAATAAAGGTCCGCTTCTACGATCTTCCCTTTCAACTCACTCTCCGTATCTGCGGAGCTTCACACGCATCTGCGGGCTCGCAGATGCGGAAATTCCCTCGCAACTATGACCCCTGGCAATCTCTTCAACTCCCCCTTCTGTGCTACTTCATCTGCACGTGTGAGTACGCACCTGCAGTCTCCCCACCGCAGGTGCGAAACCACTAGATATCACAAGGCTTCAACCATTTGCCTAAGTTCCAAATTCAAACCGTTAAGCATCTGAAACATACCCGAGGCCCCCGGGACCTCAACATAATATACCGACAAGTCCTAAAACACCATACGAACTAATTTAAGCCCTCAAAACACGTCAAACAACAACAACAACATGAATAACCCTCCAATCCAAATATAATGAACTTCGAAATTTCCAAATTTCTACAACCGATGCCGAATCATACCAAACCACATCGATTGACCTTAAATTGTGCACACAAGTCATATTTAACATTACGGACCTACTCCAACTTCTAGAATTGGGATCCGACCCAGATATCAAAAGTCCACTTCCGGTCAAAATCTCCAAAAAATTCGACTTTCGCCATTTCAAGCCTAAATCAGCTATAGACCTCGAATTCACAGTCCGAACACGCTCCTAAGTCCAAAATCATCCAACGGATCTAACAAAACTGATGGAACTCTATTTCGGAGTCGTCTTCACATAATTCTGACTGCGATCAAAATCTTAAGATTTAAGCTTCCATTTTAGGGACTAAGTGTCCCAAGACACTTCGAAACCAAAATCAAAACCTCCTGGCAAGTCACATAAGTAGAAACAGATACGGGGAAAGTAGTAAATAGGGGATTGTGGCTAATACACTCAAAACAACCGACCGGGTCGTTACACGTTTAAGGTGGAAAAATGGTCAGGTCATTACGTGGAGATATTCTACATTTATGGTGATGATACTATAATTTATGTGAGACTGAAGAAAGGAAACTATTATATCTGAGGGTTTTACGTTACTGGTTTTAGAGCTACTATCGGGACTCCACATTAATCGTCCAAGAATAACTATATCGTCATGGTAGTTTATTTTGGGCAATGTGGACATTTCAACACCCTCTATCTTGGGCTGCATTTGGGAGCAAATTCAGGACAATGGAGTCTAGAAGCAATGAGAAAAAGCCGGTGCCTTTGGAAGAATCAAGTCTCTTTTGGGAAAGATTGACTTTGATTAGTATATCCCCTAACCTATTGATCATGTTGCATATTCCAGATAGAGCTGAGAATCTTAACACACTAAGAAATGATTTTCTATGGGAATATAATCAGGATAGGAAGGAGCTGCACTTAGTGTAATGTAAAGCATTCTTAAAGTATTGTTGTCGAAGGGTAAAGAACTTATGACTGCATAATAAGAGTCTCTTATTAAAATATGGTTGGGGATTTAATGTTTGAACAAAAGAATTGTGCGAAAAGGTGCTAAAATGGGGCATAAAATGACTAGTGTGCTAGATCGGGTACCTTATACTATAGATATGCCACGTTATGTCTCATTCCGGGGTAACTGGAATGTCTTTAGGAGGAACTAGAATGACTTGGAGATTGATAGAGCTAATTTTCTGTTGGAACAGTATAGAAGGTGTGCTTGATTGTGTGTCTTTGGTAGAATATCTCATTTGGGGGATTGGATTCAGAAAATTCAATGACTGGAAGAATAGTAGTGTTACTCTTCTTATCGAAAATGTAAAGGGGGTGAGGTTGATTGATGACCAAAGTGATTCTTTAAATTGGATGGATGGAGTGGAAATTAAATTTTCTGTAAGGTCATGTTTGAGACAATTGTCAATAGACTTAGAGGAAGATATGGAAAACTAGTGAGCCAATAATAGTGACTGGATTTGCTTGGATCGTCCTACACTGTACTTGCTGCTTGACACGACACAATTTGCAGAAAAGAGGCTATAAACTGCACATGTCCTTTTTTTGGTGATAGAACACGTTTTGAGAAGTCTATGGAAATAGTTCACATCCACTTGCACTGTAAAAATATGTGCAAAATGTGGTGCATGTTCCTGAACCTTTATGGGGGCAGTAGTTGATGCAGTTTATTTTGAACTTGAGCTGTCCAGCTGATTTACTATTATATGTTGTGTTATTTGTGTCTGTTACTATATAACATTGTTGCTATTGTTTGTTGCTTGGTTGCTTTTTTTTCACTGTTCCTTGAGCCGAGGGTCTATCGGAAACAACCTCTCTATCTTTATGTGGTAGGGGTAAGATCTGCGTACACACTATAGAATTACATTGGGGTTATTGTTGTTGATGTACCATCCAGTTGGCAAAGATTGAGGAAGAAACATAAAATATCTGCATTCAATTTTAGCATTATTTGGACTGTTTGACTCTAAAAGAATCATAGGTGATTTTAGGGGAAAACAAAGCATCTATCTTTAGTTTAGATATCAACAAAATGGGAAATATTGTTGTAACATGAATTTTGTAAGTTGTATAGAGGTAGTACGGGAGTTTCTCGTCTGCACACACTTAAGAAATTAAATCCAGTGGATCTTTTATACTCAGTTAGTACATTCTTGTTGCTTTAGTTATGTGAATAAAATTACTTACAAAAAAAAGATTAATAAAATAATAAACTAAACTATTATGTTCCTTTCTTGATCTCTTGTTCGTTATAAAAAGCGATCATATAAAGAAAATATGATGTGATATTATTTCTTTCATATCATGTGCAATATTTCCAACTTTCTTGGGGTTGAAGCATAGTCGTTGTTGTGTTTTAATATTTAACTGTTTCAACAGATAACTTTACATTAAAGCATTAAGTAGTAGAAATATCAAAAAGGAAAATAATGAATTAATTGGTAGGAAACTAAAAATGCCCTCTAATTTACGGCACAATTATTATTTTTGTGATGAAATAACAATTTTCTTTTATTACGAATATCTAAAACATTCTTAATTGTGAGAGTGATGCTTGATTTCTACTACTTTTTTATTTATTATTTCTGGGTATCTCTTTCCTTTTATGAAAAACTTTTACCGTAACTTTTCCCTCCCCACTTCAGGTGGATGTTTCAGATTCTGGCACATATGATCAGTATATTGATTTGAAAGACAAGTTTGTCGTATCTCTAGTCTTCTCATATAGGATCAACTATCATGAAGGGTTAAGCTGTCAGAATGATAATAATCGTACAAGTGTTCAACCTCCTTTTCAACCTCGTGGGCTTGTGGCCTAGATTCCTTGAGTCAAATACTGTTAAGAGCGTAATGTAAATATATGTATTTTGAAACTTAATCACATTCAAGGTGCCAAACTATTCTCATTTCGAGATAAATATATTTTCCCTACATTCCAAGAGGCGACTGGTATCACGTAGTTGGCTATTTCTCTTTGAGGCCTACTATTGCCGAACGAGGCATATATGGAATGAAATAATTGTTGATGTCCTTTTCATGACTCTTAGTCTTCTAAGAATAACTGACGCTAATGTCTTTATCCTCCCGACCATGCCTCCCATATGTCACATGTCTAAAATGACTCATTTCTTTTAGATCTCAGAATCATGAACATGGTCCCTACATTATCAATGCCTACTAGGCAACTCTATGCCTTATTTGTCGAATAAATGATGTCAGCACTATTGATAGTAACCTTCATGTCTCTTAGGATATAACCTCCTGAAATGTCTTGCTCAGCATATTAACGGATTGTTGAAAGTTTCCAGCCAAATCTCGGACCTCGTTGTTCCTATTTATAGTAACCTATGGGGGTTGAAGATTCAAACATGTTAAAGAAGAAGCATCATCCCATGATGAAATATATAGGATACGAAATTTTATGATCATATTCGTGCTAGCACATTTTAGAGTAATTGTTGGAGGTCGCCAAAGGCTTAGTTTGGGTGTTCGGCGTCGGAATTTAGAGTTAAAGAAAGTGAACGGGTTATTCTCAAGATTTTCTCTATGAATATATTGGGTGAATTGTTAATGAAGGTAAATTATGTGTAGTCACATTAGTCCTTATGGAATATTGAAGGAAATAGGCCAAACTATGAGTATGATGTTTTCCGATTGTTGTCCTCCATATACCCAATGCATCATGTATCTAGGTTCCAGAAGGTTGTTGGAATTCCTTTGCCTATCGTTCCAGTGAAAACTATTGAATGTGAAGTTAATGGGTAATTGGCTTATAAGAGGTACCTAGTTGTCATCCCTATTAGGTAAGCCCGGAAACTGAGAACAGCCTCCGTATAACCAAATGATTGTGATTCAAAAGGGTACTTGTAATGTGTTATTATTTAAATATGTGCAACTCATGTCTAGATACCACTTCTGTTAATGTAATGCCCTTAATGTTGTGATCAATGTTGTTGATATATATCGTGATACTTTGTTGAGTTTTGGATGTGTTGTTAGGAGTTGTTTTGGTGGTCCTTTGGTAGGTGGTTAGGCCTAATTGCAGAGGAGCCTCTGCCAAAACTTTTGAAAATTTGGGTGTTAGTCAAATTTGGGAGCTTAAGATGTGTGTAAGAAGAAACGAGTTATGTTAAGTGTTACACCCCGTAGTATTGTACGTTGAAATTTTGCGTAGGATAATTGACATCAGCCCAATGACAAGATTATTTTGAGGATATAAGTATACTCATGAAGATGAGAGGGTAAGCGAATCGAAGAAAATGTGTTTCGTCGAAGTTTGACATTTTGAGATAAAATACGGTCTAACCAATAATACCCCACATTTATGGATAGTGCCATACAAGGTATCACATGACCATGATAGTATGATGTATAAAGTGTGTTAAAAGTGAGTAGTATTTTAAATAAGTCTAGATAATTCTTAATTATGGGGATAATTGGGTAAGTATGAATTTTTAGTGGGAGATTAATTAAGTAGTTAAAAGCTTTGGATAAGTTTGGTGGAAACATAACGTGGCAGCAAGTGGAAATAGATCAAGACTATATGATGACTCTTTAATTTTAGGTAATTAGCTAGCACATGGACAATATCCTTAGTCATCCTTTGGTGACAATTCATATATGCACATGGCAAACATGCAGAAAGGGAAGTTTATTTTAGTAATCCTTACACTTTATTAGTCAGGAATTCATGCATTATCACCAGCATATTCGTCATCCTTACACCTTATTTTCAATCCATACAATAATTTCATTTGGGGGAGTTGTAGAAAAGGAAAAAGGCAAGAACGAAAAGGTGAGGGGATTTGGGAATTCATACGAGACTACATAATGTAATAGCAATGGGATTAGTAATTCTAAGGGAGCTCGGTATAACCTTTCTCAAGAATATCATACGGATTTTTCCCTACTTCAATCCCACTGTTACGTGTTTCGTCGCGATTGACGTGTGTTAGATGGATTGTCATGAGAATCGGCTCAAGTATGTTAAGGTTATCCCTTCTTTTCTTTTGGCATGATCCAAATGATACAAACGAAATGAGCAAAATATGCAACTTTCATAAATGACTTTATTCATAGAAATACCATGGGTGTCTATATTTTTGATTCCCTATGCGTCTTATTATTATATCTCTTGTTCATGGGTCTCAGAAAAATATGTAGTTGATAAAGTTATCCGGAAGGCATATTGATCTTATGACATTTCGAGAAATCTTAATAACACACTTCTTATGCATTTCATGCATTTATACATGTACATTGACCCATGACCAGATGGCATTATATGTGCGTATATTATTTGTATATGGGATATGGGAAAAGGTTATGGCGATATATACGCACCACCACCTGATCAGCTAGTATACGTTGATGATTTGCCCACAGTGGCCGAGATGATATGATGAGATGCCCTCAGAGGCTTGCTGATGTTCTGAATGCATATTCCTATGCATGGTATGACATTTATACGCATATGCATGACATTATAAATATAAAATGATTCACACAGCTATTCAGACTTACATGTTGAGTCTTTTACTCCATGTTTCTCTATATCCCCTTTTTACTGATTTTTATTCCTTACATACTCGGTATATTATTTGTACTGACATCCTTTTTGCATGGGGATGCTGCGTTTCATGCCCTCAGGTCCCGATAGATAGGTTGAGAGTCCTCCAAGTTGGATATTAGCTCGTCGGAAGATGTTGGTGCGCTCCATTTGCTCTGGAGTTCCTTATTTGGTTAGTATGATTTGGACATGTATAGATTAGTATGGCGGGGTCCTGCCCCGATCTTTATTATATTTATGTACTCTTAGAAGCTTGTAGACAGATGTCATGTATACAAATACTTGAATGGCCTTGTCGGCCTATGTTTGGAGTATATTAAGGATCATGCCGGCCTTATAGGCCCGTACGTCGTATATATAAGTCGGTATATCAGGTTGGGTCACCCTATATTGAGTATTCCCTCATGCTTTATTCTAGTCATCTCATGACAACCTTTCTGTTTCATTTACCTATAATAGTATGATACGAAAAGATACGTTACGTTGGCACTCGGTGGAGTAAAGTACCGGGTTCCATCAAGGCCCATCGGTTTGGGTCTTGACAAAAGTGGTATCAGATCAGTTCCATCCTAGGGAATCTACAAGCCATGTCTAGTAGAGTCTTGTTTATGGGTGTGTTGTGCAACACACTATTAAGCAGAAGGCTACAGGGCATTTATGACTTTCGCTCTTTCTTTTTACTCTAGATCGTGTGGTAGAGCTCACTTGTAAGAATTCAGACTTCTAAATTCTATTTTATTTGTAATAAGATGATACCTACATCCAAACATAGTTGGTAAGAGATTGCATGTGGTTGTGGAAGAGTAGAGTCAGAGGAACTCGATTTTGCTTAATGCTTATGATGAATAAATTTGAGGTCTTCAGCAGAACATGTGTGTACTAAGACGTGTAAGCTTCTTGATAAGGAGCCTTAAGGCAAGAATATATACCTATATAGTGAAAAGCAATGAGAGATTCAGAAGGTAGATACAAGTTTCAACAAGTAAAACAAGCAAGGTGAAGAAGGGAACGAGTCGCCCAGTTTATGAAGATTATCAAGATTTAAAATTCAGGCAGAATAATAGAAGCCTTTTGAGTTACCTTTAACAATAAAAGATGTATGTACTATTGGCTACACCCATCTCAGTTATGCCCTATGAGAGCTAACATATGTGGTTTAAGAGAAGAACGAGATATAAAGGATCCGGTTGGGGTTAGAGTAATCCAAAATGGTGGATGGATTATTTGCGTTAGTTGACATTCCCAAAGGATACTGCAAATTTACTAATAGATCTCCTTGTGAGACACCCAGATGGTGCACTCTAAAATAGTACATCTAGATATGAGTCCTACAAAGATAGGCACTGAAAGCCTAGAAGGGATAAATATTAGCTTAGTGTGGCTCTCGTCCCTAGTAGAGAGAGAATATTTGGCAACCCGAAGAGCCAGTGGATGGAGAAAGGGGAGCTAAAAGAAAAAGGATGTCTTGTTGATGTTTTCAGAATAAAGTGGTAGACATAAATTTTAGCAGCGAAATTAAAAAAGAGTTAATGAAGCATTACGAGTAAGATGTGATACATGGATGACAACGGTAGATCAAAAAAATGATAGTATTACAGAGTCTATAGTCATGTGAAGGAACAGACGAGAGGTGACAAACCTTGAGACAACAAAAGAGTATAGGCCATAAAGTCATATCCTCATTTCGATAAATACGTTTATGTCTCTAACGTGATTACCATAAGGAAAAGTTAGACCCAAAGTAATACAGATCAGTCGGAATCATGAGAATTGCATGAGAATTTCAAGTTATTAGTGGTAAATTGTAGATCAATATTGAGGTGAATCAATAATGGATGGATAAAAGTTACAAATTATGAGATGAGATTAGGCCGAAATTTCTGAAACTTTAGGAGTTAGTCAAATTTGGGAGCTTAAAATGTGTGGACGAAGAAACGAGTTATGTTAAGTGTTGCACCCCGTAGTATTATATGTTGGATTTGGCGTAGGATAATTAACATCAGCCCAATGACAAGATTATTTTGAGGATATAAGTAAATTCATGAAGATGAGAGGGTAAGCGAATCGAAGAAAATGAGTTTCGTCGAAGTTTGACATTTTGAGATAAAATACGGTCTAACCTATAATACCCCACATTTATGGGCTAGTGCCATACAAGGTATCACACGACCATGATAGTATGATGTATAAAGTGTGTTAAAAGTGAGTAGTATTTTAAGTAATTTGAGATAATTCTTAATTATGAGGATAATTGGGTAATTATGGATTTTTAGTGGGAGATTAATTAAGTAGTTAAAATGTTCGGATAAGTTTGGTGGAAACATAACGTGGCAGCAAGTGGAAAGGGATCAAGACTACATGATGACTCCTTAATTTTAGGTAATTAGCTGGCACATGGACAATATCCTTAGTCATCCTTTAGTGACAATTCATATATGCACATGGCAAACATGTAGAAAGGGAAGTTTATTTTAGTCATCCTTACACTTTATTAGTCATGAATTCATGAATTATCACCAGCATATTCGTCATCCTTACACCTTATTTTCAATCCATACCATAATTTCATTTGGGGGAGTTGTAGAAAGGGAAAAGGCAAGAACGAAAAGGTGAGGGGATTTGGGAATTCATACGAGACTACATAATGTAATAGCAACGGGATTTGCAATTCTAAGGGAGCCCGGTATAACCTTTCTCAAGAATATTATACGGAGTTTTCCCTACTTGAATCTCGTCGTTACGTGTTTTATCGCGATTGACGTGTGTTAGATGGATTGTCAAGAGAATCGGCTCAGGTATGTTAAGGCTCTCCCTTCTTTCCTTTTGGCATGATACAAATGATACAAACGAAACGAGCAAAATACGCAACTTTCATAAATGACTCTATTCATAGAAATATTAGGGGTGTCTATATTCTTGATTCCCCATGTGTCTTATTATTATATCTTCTGTTCATGGGTCTTAGAATAATATGTAGTTGATAAAGTTATCCGAAAGGCATTGTGATCTTGTGACATTCCGAGAAATCTTATTACCGCACTTCTTATACATTGCATGCATTTATACATGTACATTGAACAATGACCAGATGGCGTTATCTACACATATATTATATGTATATGGGATATGGGAAAAGGTTATGGCATTATATACGCACCACCACCTAATCAGCTGGTATACGTTGATGATTTGTCCACAGTGGCTGAGTTGATATGATGGGATGCCCTTAGAGGCTTGATGATGTAATGAACACATATACCTATGCATGGTATGACATTTATACGGATATGCATGGCATTATAAATATGAAATGATTCACAGAGCTATTCAGACTTACATGTTGAGTCTTTTACTCCATGTTTCTCTATGTCTTTTATTTACTGATTTTTATTCCTTAGATACTCGGTACATTATTTGTACTGACGTCCCTTTTCCCTTTTGCCTGGGGACGCTGCATTTCATACCCGCAGGTCCCGATAGACAAGTTGAGTGTCCTCCAAGTAGAATAACAGCTAAGCGAAAGATGTTGGTGCGCTTTATTTGCTCCGGAGTTGCTTATTTGGTGAGTATGATTTGGACACGTATAGATTAGTATGGCGGGGCCCTGTCCCGACCTTTATGATATTTATGTACTCTTAGAGGCATGTAGACAGATGTCAT